>VSMD01011296.1:0-20910 GCA_008750895.1 Mirza zaza | reverse complement strand
AGTACTTAGAATTGGCATATATAATAAAAAATGATTTTAAGTTTCAGTATTAGAGATTTATTAAGTGATATTTAGACAGGATTCAAGATTTTTTTTTTTTTTTTTTTTTTGAGACAGAGACTCCCCCTGTTGCCCAGGCTAGAGTGAGTGCCATGGCGTCAGCCTAGCTCACAGCAACCTCAAACTCCTGGGCTCAAGCAATCCTGCTGCCTCAGCCTCCCAAGTAGCTGGGACTACAGGCATGTGCCACCATGCCCGGCTAATTTTTTTCTATATATATTAGTTGGCCAATTAATTTCTTTCTATTTACAGTAGAGATGGGGTCTCGCTCTTGCTCAGGCTGGTCTCGAACTCCTGAGCTCAAACGATCAGCCCACCTCGGCCTCCCAGAGGGCTAGGATTACAGGCGTGAGCCACCACGCCCGGCCTAGGATTCAAGATTTTTATTAAATGATTCAAATTAACTGTTTCAAGTTTTTCCTCCAATGAGATCATAAAATGCTGAATTCCATTTTAATATGAGATGAAATTTTATTTCAATTTTTTTTTTTTTTTTGAGACAGAGTCTCACTTTATTGCCCAGGCTAGAGTGAGTGCTGTGGCGTCAGCCTAGCTCACAGCAACCTCAAACTCCTGGGCTCAAGCAATCCTACTGCCTCAGCCTCCCAAGTAGCTGGGACGACAGGCATGCACCATCATGACCAGCTAATTTTTTCTATATGTTTTTAGTTGGCCAATTTATTTCTTTCTATTTATAGTAGAGACAGGGTCTCACTCTTGCTCAGGCTGGTTTCAAATTCCTGACCTTGAGCAATCCGCCCGCCTCGGCCTCCCAGAGTGCTAGGATGACAGGCATGAGCCTCAGTGCCTGGCCTATTTCATTTTTAAGCGATGGGCTGAGCTTGAGAATGTTGAATCGTTTCTTAGTTACCTACGTAAATATTTTGCATCTTTGGAGTTCAGATTGCTAGTAATAATGACTCCCTATACTAAGCTTCACCCCAAAATTAGTGGAAAAGCAACATGGTAGAAGGAGATATAGAGCTGCCATAGGTAGATGTGCAGAGAGGAATGAAGAGAAACCAAAAAAAGAAACTAAAAGCCAGAGGAGAAACACAACAATGATAAGTACAGTATTCATCAACTAAAAAGTCAGCACCACTGTGGCAAATGCAAAGTAGGACTATGCTAGGTAGCGTTCATTTGTTTAGATAAGTCTCTGGTTGAAGGACTCACATCCTCATCTGTCCACCACTAAATTTTGATCAACTTATAAAATGTTTTTATTTTTTTTAGAACTATAAAATGTTTTTATTTTTTCTACTGTTTTGGTAGCATCTGGAAGGAGGATTTTAGAGCTGACATGGTCCTAGAGACTAGAGAAGATTGGATCACACATGTTGTAAGAAGGGAAGAGGCTCTGAATCACAGAATAGCTGTGCCTAGCCAAGAATGTGACCATTCCAAAACAGACATGTGGCACTTAAATAGAATATAATTATGGAATTTTGTTTGCCAGTTCACTCAAACTTACTTTTCATTTTTAATTGCATTTACCATTTGATTCCTCAAAAATTTTCGCTAGATTTTTAAAGTATTTAAAAACAAACAGGAATTTTAATAACCCTGAAACATGCCGCCTTATAACGGTGGTAAACATTGTGTGAAATATCAAGAAAATTTACAATAGATTTACTAAAAATTCACAAAAGATTTGATTATACTGAAATATGCTGAAGCGTCTTTAAGGGGTAAAATGATAAAAGCTTTAATTTCCTGAAAGTTTTCCTTATTGAAACACTGTTCCCTGATTGGATGACTCATTCTTCCTGGCTTCTTGGCAATAATATTATAGCCTCCCAGTCATGTAAGCCCCAGGAAGTTATATGTTGGAGAAATTACAAAATTTAAGAAAGTAAATTTACAAATTATCTCTTTTTATAAAAAGAAATCAGATAACTAGCTTCTAAAATTCAAAAAAAATACTCTTTATGTTATTGCAGCAATAATCCCTTCTTTCAGCCATGTGAAAAACCTAGCATAAGGAATATTAGATCACCATATTTATTAAAATATTATAAAATATCATTCCATTATTATGTCAGTTTTAGATATTAACTGGAAGCTAAATTCACACAATGTCAAATAATCAGAACATAGGAAATAGTCAGAATTCTGAGTATGAGTGTGCTTTGAACTCACCAATATTAGAACACATCTAAATTTTAAATTACTAAATTATCATCCAGATAATTAATGCTATGTAGACAACATTAACAAACATGTTCTCTTAGTTTATAAGCTGCCTAGTTAATTTTTTTTTTTTTTTATGTCTCTGGTACTGGAAGGAATGAAGATTTTTCTGTTTAGGATTCTTATTATGATTTTACTCTCAATTCGTATTTTAGAGACAAAAATCCTGAGATCGAGAAAGATTAAATTATATTCCACATTTATACTAACTAGTAAAGTGGCAAAGATACAAAACAGGATTCTTATTTTCCAACCCAATGTGCTATTGAGAAATGCATAGATAACTAATGAGTTTAAAATTTTCAGAAGTACTTTGTAGATCAGCCTTTGCATTAGTCTTTGAACTTCCAAAAATAGACCATAACATCCAAAGAAGACCTTACTATGAGCTAGAATTGTTTTTCTAAGATTGTGCCATCTGTATAAATAATTTTATTTGGGAAAGAGTAAACATTTGATGAATAGATTAATTAAATTTCCAGGTTGATCACCTGTGTTTAGTAAACTAGAGTATTAAACAAGCAATGTATCCAAATATAAATAACTTCAGACTTAAAAGGTTATGTTTTGCAGTGCCATTTATGTGCTTTTGACTATATATTTAGTGAATTTATGCTTTAGAAAATCAATTTTTATGACTTCTATTAACTTAAAATAATATATCACAGATTTCCTGTTTGAAAGTTTTTCTTTGAAGTATTTAATGTAATATAGACATCATTTAGATATCTGTGCAGTTTCTTAGTATCTTATTACATTCATTCATCAGATGTGTACACAAAACTTTTATTTACTTGGAATGTAATGATCTTGGTGTTGCAAGCAGCTTTACTAAATAGCTAACACTACACAGAGATCTGAAGGGACATAGAGTGTGAGATCTGAAGGGACATAGAGTGTATGCTGTGGCTATTAAGATTTGATTATTACAACTCCCCCAGAAAATTCATGGGGGAATTATCTTTTTATATTTAATAGATAGATAATTTGTGGAATAAATGTATTATAAAACTTTTTGCAAGATACAGAGCATTTCACTATTTTAGATGATAAATAAATGCAATAAATTCAAAGAGTTTTGCTAGCAACTTCTTACCTGTTTCTCACATAATGTGAGGTTCAATTTTGTTTTTGTGGAGCAGAAGGATATAGAAATACTATGTTGTTGTACAAAAAAAGAGAGAATCTTTCAATTTTACTATTATAACGTTGCTAGAAAATTTAACATTTTTGACATTACCTGAAAATAACCCAAGTTATTTTACATGGCTGAAAGTTAATAATTTTCTTATTTCTTTATGGAATTTAAATATAGTTGTACATTTTGAAATTATTACTCATGTTTTAAAATTATAATTGTTTTCTTAGGAGTATTAGTACAAATAGTTACAATAATTTAAAAGAAGAAGTGATAGCAATAAAACATATTAAAGCTATCATGACATAGTAATCTACAACAAATAACCAGAATATTTGAGAATATGTACATTTTATTTTTATTATAAAACTGCCATTTTAATCAGTTGTTGTATTGGGAAATGCAGTCTTCAGTATCAGACTGAATGGAATTTGGCTCACAGCTCTTCTCCATAACTGCATGACCACCACAGGTTTTATAATCCCTTTGAGATTTGTTTTCCTAATCTCTAACAGTAAATTAACTATTTTTACATGATAAGACATTACAAACTATATGATATCATAAGCAAAATCCCTACCTAGAGAAAAGGATAATTATGTCGTAGTTATATTTTCCTAGATTTTCCATTCCCTAAACTGCAACAAATTTCCCCATTTTGTCATAACGATTGTTTAAATGGGTGAGTGTAGCATTAGGTATATGTATCATTCCATAATTCTATCCTTATTTCATCTGAAATAACATTTAGAAAAGGAAACTCACTTTCTAAGGTCTACAGTTGATTTTTCTTATTTAAGTAGTTTATTGGATTCATTGATTCATCATATATTATTGAGGGCTTATAATATTTCAGATGCTGAAGTGTTTTCTAAAACTAGGATATGGACAATACAGATATGACCACCATGTTCATGTAGAATACAAGTTAATGAGGAAGAAAGAAAAAATCATCAATTAATAAATCAATCAAAAATTAAAAGGAAGCAAATAATCAAACATATATCTGTGTGTGATACAAATAGTACATATTGTGATGAAAGGGTAGGAGGAGCTTATATAGAGAATAATGAGAGTTACCCATTAATTTATATATTCATTCTCATTCATTCATCAAATACATACAGAACCTTCTATTTGTGAGGCACCTTTTTAGGTGCCAAAGATTCCAGAATAAACATGAAATATGTATTTTCTTATGGTACTTACAGTGTAGTCAGATAATAAACATAAAAAAATGTAAGTAAGATGCTTTCAGATGGTAGAAAGTGTTGCAAAGAAAATAAAACAAAGTAATGATATAGAGAATTACTTGGTAGGGGAAGTCTAAGAATAACTTGGCAGGGGAAGAAGTTACTCTAAGAGGAGGAAGAGCTGCAGAAACACTTCTTGGTGAAGTGACATTGTACACTGAGACCAGAATCCAAAGCATCTGGAGAAACATGTTTTTCTATCAGAAAAGAGAGAAAGTACAAACCTGCTGAGATCGGAAGAGCCTAACTTGCTCTAACAATTCAAAGTCAGTGAGGTAGAGTCAGAGGGAGCAAGGGTGACAAGGGTTGGATGGTAGGATTCAAACTCAGAGAAGGAGACAGGCCAGATCAGGAAGAGCTTCCTAAACATTGATTAGAAATTATAATTTCAATGGTTTGCCATTGGAAAGCTGTAAGGAGGACAATGATATGATTTGCTTTTTTTTTTTTTTTCTTTTAAATACTTTGGCTCTTGTATAGGGTATAGGTCCAACTTGGGACAGGAATGGTAGCAACAGACTCAGATAAAAGACCACAGAAAGATATTATGTCTATGCTAGAGAGGTAGCATGGACATAGCAAGGATTAGTAAAGCCTGAGGTATGTATAGAAAGGAGAGGTGACAAGATTTGCTGACACGATTGTATAGATGTGAGAGGATTCTGGACAGATGATGAATATGGGAAAGGCCTCATTAGCAAGGTGACACTGAATCTAGCCCTGAAGGATGAGATGGAGCTGGCTATACAAAGAGTAGGGAAACAGAGAATGTCACATGGGGAGGGATCATTATTATGAAGAGAATAGCTTTAGGTTTATGAGAGCTTTGTGTCAAATTTCCAATGACCATCTCTTTGTAATATACAGTCCATCTATATGCATAGGATATAGTAGAAAGTAAAAAATTCACTGGGCCTTCATGTGTCCAAAATGATAGGAAGGCACCCTAGAATCTATGTTTGAGGTAGAAATTTATCTTAAATTGTTTCCTTATGTTATAGAATAGGTTTCTGCTAGTTCTGAGAATTTCTCAGTGATTTTTCATGAAAATGTTAAATTTTCTTCATAGGTGTCATGTTTTACAGGACATATACCTTATTAATACATCTATTACTAGGCTATGGTTTTCATTTCTACACCTGCTAGTCCTATAATCATTATGGAGATTCTTACATAAATTAATTTTAAGAAACTATGTAAGAAATCTAGCTTTGTTCCTTAAAAAGAGCTCTGTAATATTATAAAAACTCTCCTCTAATGGAAAACTCTGTGTGATTCAGTGTAGCTGAAGATAGCTGATAATAATTACTCTGCTCACAGCACACTTATCTTGACTGTGCCATTTTCTCTAGAAAAGGAAATAACATTTAATGTTTTCTAGTTTTACTTAGAGTAAGGGAACTAACCTCATTCTGAACAAGCAACAGGATGTCTTACTCTCTTTGTGCCAGGAAGTTTCCTGTCTTATAAGTAATAAAAAGATTTCCTCATAGTCCTTTGCCAAAAAAATAGAATATTACTACATCTATAGTATTCAATAGAAGATGCAGTTCTAACAAAAAGCACAAAATATACAAAGAATTAATAGGTATCGTCTTAGGTGTCCAGGTCATGAAATCTTATGCTCTTTAGTTTTTCCAATTTTTTTGCAGTAAAATATAAATAATAAAAACTTCATCATTTTAACCATTTTTTCTGTTGGAAAATGTGCACGTGTTTATTATATAAACACATTTAAATATCCAGAAGTAGGCAATTTTGAGCATTAATATCCCCATAGTCAAATTTCCTATATCACTTAAGTTCTCCCAGAATGTTTTCTTAGCATATATTAGATATCCATAGAATATGCAGAGAATAATGGTGTTATGGTTTGAATGAATGTGTCCCTCCAAAATTCATATTGAAACTTAATCCCCAAGGTGATGATATTAAGAGGTGGGTCCTTTTGAGAAGTGATTAAATCATGAGGGCTCACCCATTGTGATTGAGATTAATACCCTTACAAAATAGGCTTCAGGGAGTAGTTTGCCCTTTTTGTTCTTATTATTATCTTTCTGTATCAAGCAGAAGTTGAATAAACCAGCAGATATGTCAATTAAAACTGGTATCTACGTTTATGTTCTATAATGTTATTCAAGCCCCTTGTTACATTTTCCTTGGAAATATTTTTTAGATCTTCCTTCATGGTTCATATATGGAATTATGATAATCATGGTGCTTTATTTGTGTTCTTTCTTTGAGAAGGCAAATAGAAATTATAATGTTTCATAAAATATTTATGAAAATTAGGAAATGGATTTTCTTGGATTAATTATAGAAATAAAAGTTTATTAATTTATGTTATGCCATTATATTGGACTTTATTTAGGCCATTCTTCTTTATTTCTTTTATGTGGTTTCAAACATACAAAAGCTAAAATTGCTAAATTTAAGTATTGCTTTCAGATAAAAGAATACTTCTTAGACATCAATATTTCTTAGATACCATTTAGAGACTGAATAAAGTGAAAATGTCCCAAGTAATTTTCAGACTACGAGGAGATTATCATAGAAAAGTACACATGAGAGTAAAAACAAATGCCAGTGACCCAACATTGTAAAATTAATCAGTGAATGGTTGGATCAATAGATAGATAGATGGAAAACAATTATTTATAGACCTCCATCTGGAGAGAAGGGTACTTAAGCTCGCAATTAGAGCTAGAGAATACATCCTAATGTTGCCTGGCTCCACCCACACCTTCAAACTCAGATGGAACACATACTGTTGCTCCATAACAGAATAGTTTTCCTCTTCTTGGTACATTTCCTAAATGCCTTTCTCTGAAGTTGTGAAGAAAATTGGTGCTCTTCTTTATTAATTATTATAGTTAACAAGGATATAAAATTTGATGTAAGAATTAGTAAGAGCCAAAGAATAACGAAACATACTGAATGGTAGTATGTCATGGGGATAATGAGAAAGAGTGTATGTTAGGAATTCAGAGACCTGGTTTTATTCCTGACATTTACTAACTAGATGTAAACCTTGTGGAAATAAATTTGCCACTTGTGGCTTCTTTTCCTCATCTGTGAAATGAGATGATTGGAAATAATTATCTCTGTGGTGCCCTCCAGCTCTTAATGTTTCTTTTCTATACTAAGTATGTGTTAATCTTCCTTGGACTATCCAAAGCACACTTTAAATGTCTTTTGGGTCCTTCTTATACACATAATTCATGATTACATAGTACTGGCTGGGGATATAGGGTAAGGAGATCCCTATGCTTAAAATTATCTTACTCCTTTTATTTTATATAAATGACTTTCAGGGCTTATGCCAATAATTATTTCTAAGATTAAATATCAACTTTCTATATAGCCCTCTTGGGGGATTTTCTTCTACTAGCTTTGGGTTTGAGCTACAACCTAGTTTGTTTTGGCATTACATATTTATAGTAACACCTAATCTCATAGCTACTTGACTTCTAACAATCTAAAGTAGGTCAGACACAAAGCCAGAAATAATTAACCTAAAGCACTCCTGAGTTTTAGGGAAATAGGTGTCAACATGTAGGTAAAAAGAGTGTTTGCATTTTGACTTCTCAAATACATAACATTTCTTTAACTAGTTTTACCATTAACTTTTTCTAGGTTAGTTTGAACAGGCAGTCTGTCAACTAAGGCTGTAAAAATTAGGTTGCAGGTGAATGTATGCAAAATAGACCCCTAATGTTTGGAAAGTTGTAGTATTTAATAAAATAGATCAGGTCACAAAAAAAAGAGCTAAAGAAACACCAGCAGCAAAAGGCAACATAAATTTGGGGGAGAAGCTAACACTCTAAACATCTTGTGGGCCTGTGGGATGAGAAATGAAGTTAAGCAGAAGCACTAGAAGAAAGCAACCCAGAAATATGGAATAATCCAAGCAGTAACTACTGAACTATGTATAGTATAAAAAGTGTTCATAAGGATTGCTATGAATCATCAAGAACAATTTAAATTCTGTTCAATATGTTCTATTTTCTGTGGTCATGAAGTAGAAGGTATATGAGTGATTTAGAATCCAAGAGTTCTAAAGCTGCAAGAAATGTTGGAGTTAGAGAATACAGATCTCCAGCACTAAGACCTCTGGGGAGACAAAGAAATATCATTTCCCATTTTATTTAAAATTTTAATATTTTAGTATTTTCACAAATACTTTCATTTCTTATTCTTTCATATTTGAACTTCTTTGGCTATTAGTTCACTGATGTCCATGTTTGTGCCATTGCATAACAATTATAAGTTGTTTGTAATTAAGGTGGTCATAATTTAGGAAGCTAACATTTATTTAATACTGCTGTATATCACATTACATTTAATCCTTAAATGTAGTATTTTTAACTAGTGTTATAACATTTTATGAAATGGAGGAATATAAGAACAATGGAGTCAAGTTACTAGTTCAAGTCATGTAATGCAAAAACAACAGAACTGAAATTTTAATTCAAATCTTTGCCTCCAAAGGGCATGTTCTTTCAAACATATGCTGCCTCTCCTGCTAAAAATCTTAGAGGAGTATGGATATTGGCATCATCCTCAGTCCATAGAAAAACATTTCTTCCTCATATTTTACAAGGCAAAAAAAGTTCAGAAGTTATTTTTTTAAATGAACACACTTGTTTTTATCATTAGTGATTTAAAAATGCACAAAAGTTCGAATAGTCATGAGCAGAAAAATGAGAATTATGTTAACCGCAAATGAGAAAGCATATAACTAGCTTGAAATTTTAGGGCCTTAGAGTGATCCCTCATATCTCCATAGATTACTGGCTTCTACCATTTTTCCTGATCAATGGTTACCCATTTTTGCTTGAGCACTTTGCTGAAGGTTATAATTTCACAATGCACACATTTATTTTGAACTGTTTTAATTTTAGGAATGGCAAGCCTTCTATTATCTGGCATCTGTCTCTCTATAGTTGCTAGCCACTTTCTATAGTTCTTCCTGGTGTAGTAAATCTAAGTCGAACCCTTTCTTTTAATTACTTTCTTGTCCAGGGTAGCATTCGAAGTTTTCTCAAGTCTTCATATGCCATATATTTCTAATATGACAAACTCCTGGTTGAATTCTTATTCTAGACCAGTGTTTCTCAAACTAGGGTGAACATTGGAATTACCTCGAAGCCTATAAGAAATATTAATGTCAGAAAGTCCTCGAAGCCTATAAGAAATATTGATATCAGAAAGTCACAGCAGATTTTCACTTTTTTTTAAACAACATACAACAGTTAATACACAGAAAAATGGGCATATGTTCTGTGTGTATAGAACATTGTTCAGAATCCCAGCAACACAGTGAAATTGCTGTATGGCCTTAAGCATGTGATTTCCTTCTGTGGGTCTCAAGATCTTCATGAAGACATAAGCATAAAATTATGTCTGTCCCGTCTGACTCATGGGGTAGTTGAGAAGATCAAATATCCTTTGTAAACTTTAAATCATCATACAAATGTGATCATTATATCACATTAATGGATATTAATATCATCCATTACATTTTCAAAGATTGCTTTTCAGAATTCTCATTGTCCACATCTCTGCTTACCCAGTATATTAATATTCCCCAACATCTGTATCCTTTTCTTGCTTTTCTAGATTTGAGATTTTTCCCCTTCATTACTTATGCCAGAAAACAAAACCACAAAACTCCTCAAAAATATACATATTTATGGAAAGTCAATAAAAAGAATGAGAAGGAAAATTCAAATTATTTAATGTTCCATTTGCTTGTCATCACTATACTGCATTTTATTTCTTTTAGACTAAATGCACATGAAGCAATATTTATCTTCAGCATTTTTATGTGTTTTGTGTTTAACTAAGAGTAAAAGCACCATTCTTCAATCAAGAGAAAAATTTTCTTTTCTTTGCTCTGTCACTAGTAAGCTCTGTGGCCCTATGAAAATGTAGAGAAAATAATTAGAAATAAAGAGGCACACAAATGTAATGTATGGTAAATACCAATTGGCTTTAGAGAAAAACAATTTGTAATTATATAAAACTTCAAACATCAAGAAAAAAATTCTGTGTAGGTTTTATTATTATACATTTGGTTTATATTTTAATTTATTTATAATCTCCTAGGTATTTCTTCCATCTCTTTCAAAAATTTGAATCTAAGTTTCAGAAGAGCTATTAAACAGGTGTATATATACCGTTTCCTAATGTGACCTCTATCAGTATGTTGAATATGTGCTCAGTGTTTTCTGAAGCACTAAAAAATACACTTTAGTATGGAAAGAAACTATTGTCCTGGGACATTACTTTTAAGGTGGGAAGAATGGGAGTACCTAATGGGTCAAGTTTTTCAGTTAGCGATTTTATATCCTCAGGGTTTTTTTTTTTTCACACTATCTCTTTTTTATACTTAGTAGTATTGGAGAAATATATTTATTATTAATCAAATTTGGTAAAAATAGTTGGTTGTTTTGTATACAGTTGTCTATTTGAAGACCCCAAACAGCCTTGTGTTTTTCACATTGCAGTATTTTAACATACTCCATTAACAGTGAAATAAAGCCATGGTATTATATTTTCAAAGCAAATATGAATTTTATTATCATTTTCCCATGAAAAAATAGAGTTTTTCTGAATTTCACCCAATTAAAATAAAATTCTAGCCAAATATCAAGCAGCACATTATATTTTGTTGCTGTCATTGTTGTTATGGTTACAAACTTGAAATCTTGATTTAACAAAATATAGAGCTAAAATTATTTATTCCTGGAGGTTTTCTTGCCTCTTAGGTATCTTAGCATAGCTTGAGCTATAATTAAATTATTTATATTCATGATCCAGAATGATCAATTAAGTCAATGATTTTCACACTTCTTTACCAAATAAAACTAAAATGCAGAGAAATGTTATCACTTATACTCGGGTATTTGGGGGGGTATAGAATAATCTCACTTGTCTTAATCTAAAAAATTGATTTGAAAGTTCAATTTTTTAGCATATTCTATAATTTATATTATTTGTGTAGAGAAATATATTTTTATATTTAAAGGCTTAATATAGGGCTTTAAATTTCTTACCATTGAGGAAAATTGATGAAGAGAGATATGCTATATCTATTCCTGTCTTTTCTGATACTCTTGTACTCGCCCTGTATTCCAAGTTTAAGAGTACCAATCAGGCAGAGCTGAGTGAGCAAGGAGGATAGTAATAGGATAGTCAACAAAAGACTGTGTCTCATAAGCTTTTCTAGGTCATTGAAAGGTTTTTGGTTTCATTCTAAGACTGCGATATTTGGGAGGTTTAGGCGAAGATCTGCAATAGTTAGGTTTACATTTTAGAAGGTTAATATTGATAACTAAGTTAACT
This sequence comes from Mirza zaza, assembly GCA_008750895.1. NCBI lineage: Eukaryota > Metazoa > Chordata > Mammalia > Primates > Cheirogaleidae > Mirza > Mirza zaza. The sequence continues at coordinate 8,916 of VSMD01011296.1, read as the reverse complement.
ATAATTATGAGCAGTCAACAGTAGAAACAAAGAGAAAAGTTAGAAGGCTATTATAATAATCCACATAAAAGATAACGATGAATTGGGCTAAGTTTGTAGCAATAGAAACGAATAGATGAACGTGTTGCAAAAGGAAATCTAGTAATATTATTCAGAAATAATAAAAGGAAAACGTTTTCTAACAATATATGCAAAACCATGAGTGTGTCTAGGAAGCATCATGCTTAGTGAAAAAAAGCCAGAGCAAAACAATGAATATTATATTGTTCTATTTATGTAAAATTCTAGAATAGGAAAAGTAAGTGACAGAAAACAGATGAGTGGTTACCTGGGATCAGGGATGGGGATATAGCTTAACCACAAAGGAGAATGAGGAAACTTTTGGGGGTGATGGAAATGTTCTAAAATTTAGTCATGGCAGTGATCGCTCATGGAAATATTCATTTAAAGTGTGTGAGTTTTATTATATGTAAATTATACTTCAAAAAACCTATAAAGGAAAAAAATAAAGCACCCAATAAGATTTGCTGACAGAAATGGTGTATGAGAGAAAGAAATATATCAAGACAAAAACTACAAAATTTTGTCCTCAGCTCTTGGTAGAAACTCATTATCTGATACACGGAAGACTATGATAATATGTCTTGGCAGACCATTTCAGTTTTGAATGTGTTAAATGTGAGATCCTTAGTACACACCCAAGTGGAGATGCCATTTAGGCTGTTGGATGTATGAATCTTAAACAAAGGAGAAGTGTAGCCTAGATATATACATTTAGGACTTATCAGTGTATATATAGTGTTTAAAGTCAGAAAACTGAAAGAGAACAACATTCTCTATCAATGAATGTTAATATAGAAGAGAAGAGGGGCACTAGAAAACATTTCCACATTCTTCTATCATTTATCATTTCTATTTAAATGTATATAACTCATCCCAGCCCCCCAACTTAACTATGAGAAAAATGGTTGCTAATTTTTTTTATCATTTTCTCATTGCTTGGCTAAATGCCTGACTAAAAAGATGTTAATTAACAGTAACTATAGATTGAATGTGCCTCCTTCAGATCATTCAGCACACAGAAAACAAGAAAGAAAAGATCAAACTGGTATTATCTTGAAGACTTAGTAGATTTTGAGAAATTATTTGTAACTTGAGAACAGATTATAAATACTAATTGAAATACTAATTGATACAGAATATACTCTTCTCTTATTAGAGTAATTTAACAGAAAATACTATTTATTAGGAACAGTGTAAACTTCTGGCTCCTTTATGGCTGAGTGGAACAGAAGTGGAAACTCCTTTGCTTGACTGTCTCTGCTCACCTGGTATTGACTGTGGATATCCAGGAACCCACTGGTCTATTTATTTCTTGGATTCGACTTCTTCACTTTGCTTGACCAATAACAGCAATTAATTACCTGCCTGATGATACATTTATCTTGACTCACCTTCATACTGTATCCAAAACCACTGGATTTGTAGGTCTCTATTTTCTTTTAGTAAACATTTACTTTCAACTGCAGAGTTCACCTGGCAAGCTCATTTTGTTTTTTTTCTTGACGAATGGCTCCAACTTTAATAAGGTACTTTGTAATTTCTGCTAGTTAGGTTAGAAATTCTTTGTCATTCCTTACTGCTTAAGGAAACACATTTGGTTCTGAAAAGCCATTCACATTTTAGATTAGACTAACCAATGACTATTAATTTCATACTTTCCCAGTTGAGAAGTGTGTTTTTTGTTTTGTTTTGCTTGTAAATTCCTTGACTGATTTTCTGGTAGTGTCTCCTTTTCATTGGTAACATTATGCATGATGGTTATGATGCTGTGCTGAGTTACTATCAAATTCAAAGTAATGTTAACACATACTAATAAATCCCTGCCAATTCAAACTACTATTGTTTAATTTGTGTTACATATATAGACTTAAATTCAGAAATCCATATTTCTGTATGTTGATTATGTATATATACAAAATACATACACATCTGTGAGTATTTCTTTGAAATCAATCATCGATATCCACTGATGGGTCTCTTTTAATTAAAGATTGTTTTGAACTTAAACAAGACTCAAAAACTGTTTTTTCTCATCTTTGGTGCTATCCTTTGTACTTTCTTCTAATAACATCTCCCTACTCTTTGGTAGGTCCTTACAAAAGGTTATTAGAGTAATCATATACTGTAATTTTCCCCATTGAATTAAGACAGAAATTTAAATTGATCTGTGTTGAGACTGATGACTGATCAATACTCAGATCTGAAACGTGGTCTATGACTAATTTTGCTTAATATGTGTGTATGCTATTTCATTACTTATTAATACCACATCATATCAGATTTGATAAGTACTATAGTAACACCCATTTTAATCTTGTTTTATAAAATGCATTTAAAGAAAATTATATTTTAATTCATAATGAAGAAATTATACCTTTGTTAGACTTTTTCACTTTTGAAAAACAAATTAATCCAAAGGAAGATAAAAGTTAAGCATAGGAAAAGCTCCTTTCTTCAGCAAATATGTTACTTCTACATGTTAATTTTCTAGTGAGTTATTAATTCCTTGTCTTCTTTTCATGATTCTTCAGATTATATTTACTTAATAATTATTAATATGTGTATCTAAAGGTATTCAGTTGCTTTAAATTTGGAAAGCCACAAACAATGAAATAGCAACAGTTGTATTAAAAGCAAACTAGAGAGGTTTATAAATGTAAATCAAGCTATTACTAATGCTAAGACATATTTTGACAAAATATAATGAAGAATATTAGTTATATTTAAACAATGTCCTGTTTCAAACTATTAATCTTTTTAATGCATATATATGCATTAAATTATTATTTAAGCCCTGTATATATATACAGGGCTTAAATAATAATTTATCACCCATCACAAAAAGCTTAAAAAATTGACTGGGGGGTGTGGAAAGATGATATTGGGAATATATTATTAAAACAAATTTAACTGTTTATTCCACAGGGTGAGTATATTTTCCCAATGGAGATTCATTAGAGCTAAACTTCCATCTTTTCACTGAAAAATTACCACATACACACACACACATTAATACATATATACACACAGATGATATAATTTGACAATAATAAATGTACCCAAATCTTTTAGATATTTATACCATTTTGATCACTCCAAACTCATCCAAATTATTACTCTAAAAGCTGCAATCATGGGCAGCCTAGTAGATTTAACCCTTTGTGAAATATTATCTCTAGATTTATGCCTACGGTGCTTCATAGTTTAGGAAACACTATGTCCTTCACCATCTAAGGTTAAGAAATTAAATGAAAAATCATTTACATTAAAATTTAATGAACTAAGTTATGAATCTTTTGACTACTTCAAATAAGGCACATTATCTGCCTTTGAGAAAAAAGTAAACTAGGCATTTTGTGATAATAAATAGGTGTTTGATTTTTTCTCTGTCATGTATTCTTAGAAGTTTCTCTTTAAAAAAAATAAAATAGGGGTCTTTTTCTATTTCAAAGTATTATGGGGGTATAAACACTTTGGGGCTATAAACACTTATGGGGGTATAAACACATAAATTACCTTTGAGCCACCCGACAAGGGTGCCCATCCCCTAGACAGCTTACACCACATCCATTAGGTATGGGTTTACCCATCTCATCCTTGTCCCTCCCATCTGCTTGACACCCGATGAATGTTACTTCCCATATGTGTACATTAGTATTGATCAACTAGTACCAATTTAATAGTGAGTACATGTGTTATTTGTTTTTTCATTCTTGTGATACTTCACTTAAAAGAATGGGCTCCAGCTCCACCCAGGATAATATAATAGGTACTTTGTCATTTTTTATGGCCGAATACTACTCCATGGTATGCATGTATCACATTTTGTTAATTCATTCATTTATTCATTGACATTTTGGTTGTTTCCACATCTTTGCAATTGTGAATTGTGCTCCTATAAACATTTGAGTGCATATATCTTTTCTATACAATGTCTTTTTTCCCCCTTTGGGTAAATACCTAGTAGTGGAATTGCTGGATCATATGGCAGTTCTACTTTTAGTTTTCTGAGATATTACCATACTATTTTCCATAGAGGTTTCACTAGTTTGCATTCCCACCAGCAGTGTATGAGTGTTCCTATCTCTCCACATCCACGCCAACATTTATCGTTTTGGGACTTTTTGATAAAAGCCATTCTTACTGAAGTTAAGTGATATCTCATTGTGATTTTGATTTGCATTTCCCTGATGATTAGAGACATTGAACATTTTTTCATACATTTCTTGGACATTAGTCTGTCTTCTTTTGAAAAGTTTCTGTTCATGTCCTTTGCCCACTTTTTAATGGGGTTGTTTGATTTTATTTCTTGATGATTTTCCTGAGTTTTATACAGATTCTAGTTATTTATCACATATATAGTATGTGAATATTTTCTCCCATTCTGTCAGTTGTCTATTTGTTGTAGTCATAGTTTCTTTGGCTGTGCAGAAGCTTTTTAATGTGATCATGTCCCATTTATTTATTTTTATTGATGCTGTGATTACTTTTGGTGTATTTTTCGTAAATTCTTTGCCTAGGCCAATGTCATGTTTTACATATACTTGATTTCATCAAACGAAAAATGGCACTGATATTCTCTGAGCCAAGCTTCAGGGATAACCACTTAGGGAAAATGGCATTAAAAATTAACTTCCAAGTAGCAAAGTGGTTACTATGTGAAGATTAAAGGTAAAATTCATTGGAAAAAGAGAGATCAGTATACTCAAAACAAGGTATATAGCTTAGGCTGCTGGTTGAATAGAGAAGGCATGAATGGCGAAGGAAAATGATTTCAGTTTTGGACATGGTACCATTGATGTGCTCTAGAGACATGTTTTAAGGCTAGATGCTTAAAGAGAGGTGGAGATCAGGGTTAGTTCTCTGCTAGAGGAATTGACTTGGAGATTGATGGTATATTGATAGTAACTGAAGTTATATGAATGGGAAGGATTATCAAAGGAAAGCATGTAAGATAAAAAAAAAAAAAAAAAGAAGGACTTTAGCATAGACCTTGGAAATACCAACATACAGAAGATGTCAACAAAGGAACCTGAAAAGAGAAGCCAAAAGAGAAAAAGGAAAACCAGAAGAATAATGGATAGAGGAGCCAAGAGAAAGGATGTCTGTAGCAAGAAGGAGTCAATAGAAATTTTGTCTTCATTTGGGTTCTTCTATAAGCAAAGCCTAGGAAAAGAATTTGGGTGTAAGTAATTTATCAGAGATTAATTCCAAGAAGCATGATTGGGAAACAGGAAGAATAATACATGGAAAAAGGGAAATTCAATGAAGGATATTTTGTTGAGTTGTTGCCTTTCATTACAGGCAAATGGGGCTGAGTTTTATCAAGACCCTCTCAGGAACTGTGCAGAATGCACCTTTCCCTTGTCTCTGTGAAGGATAGGGGACTATTTTGTTAATTTGTAGACTCAAGTGCCTCATTGGTTGAATGTTGCCCTAAGAAGTGTTACATATACCTCTCCCTACCCTCAAACATCCATGCAACTCAAGGTTGAGCTGAGCAAGTTTTCTAGGCTTCTCCAGACTTTACACAAAAACCTTGAGAGGGACTATCTACTATAGGTATTCTTTTTTTTTTATATAGGTATTCTTGAGATCAGAGGTGGGTCAGCTTGCAAGTATAGAGGAATTGCATGAGACATCAGTTGTGTTTGCTACTGGTTTTCAATATTGTTCAGATACCAAATAAAAAAATTGCAAAGTATCTAATGAAGAATTATAGTAATAATCAGAAAATCATAGAAGTACAAGAGCATTATTCATGAATGGAAGGAATGAAAGATGAAGTTAAATGTTTAAGGTTTTAATGAGAGATAGAAAGTAAGATAATGAGTGTAGACTATAATTTCAAGAAATTGGTTGAGAAAGGAAAGAAGAAAGATAGAAAGGTAGGTGGAGGGTTCTTTGAGATCAATAGAGTCATTTTTGGGAAGACAAGAGTGTCATGTAGTGAATCAGAGCACAGACTATGGAGACATATTTCCTGAACTCAAATCCTACCTTCAGCATTAATTAGCTGTGTGACTTTACACGAATTATTTACATTCTTTGTGACTTAGTTTCATCATCTATAAAGTGAAGATATTGGAAACAATCTCATAAGGTTGTTGTGAAGATTAAATGAGTAAATTTGAGTAAAGTGCTTAAGTGGTGCCAAGAAAAAAGTATTTGATATTCAAGGATTAGATATGATTATAACTGTGATTATTTTAACTAGAAAGGTGAATATCTTTAAATGCTATTTGGCTGGAGCCAATATTTAGACAGTTGAGAATAAAACATAGAAACTATGAGAGATAAAGTAATGTTTCTGGGGAGGGATGAGGAGAGGTTATTCAAACATAGTTGAAAGGTTAGCTTCACATGGGAGAAGAGACACCTCTTTCATTGTTTACAAGAGAAAGAGTAGAGGGAGAAAGAAGTATGTATCCCTGGAAATAAGTTAGATGTCCTCGTGTGAAAGCTTTTATTTCTTTTTGAAATTTTGGATAAGGTCTTCATCTGTAAGCAAAAGAAATTTTTGGAGGAGGGAAATAAAAGTGTTGCCACAGCAGAAAATGTTTTAAATGGTTCCTTTTAAAAATAAAAGAATGATTAGGTTACCAGGGTTATATCATGGTATGTTATATCAAACTGTACTCTTGTTCAATTAAGGACCAAAATTATTTTCTACAGACACACAAACATATAAAGAAAAACTGCAGTAATAAAGTTTAAAGTCATATAGAGCAGAAAAATACCCTAAAGGAGTTTTAAATATGCATACACATATTTTAACTCTATTATAACGATTACAATGACTGTTTCTATTTCTAACAACCATCTAACCCTTGACTTTTGTTACATAATTACAAGTAAATTAACTTTCTAAAGATGCTTTATTTGGACAATTTACTTGCTCAGTAATTAAGCATTTTCCTCTAATTGCTAAATACACTAACCTCTCATTATTACTATTTTTTCAATTACATGGTTAGTTAAGTTTTAAACAGTGTTAAACAAAACAAATGTTCAAGATGACCATTTTCAAACAAAAGTATAATAATAATTCATAAAGAACTATGTAATGTAAATAATTTCCAAGGATTTTTTTAATTTCATATTTTTAAATAGATGAAAGTACAATGTACTGTGAAATATCTTAATAGATATCTACATTTTATAAACAAGGGGGCAAGTGGCTATTTACATTGAAAGAGATCATTCTGAATAAGAGTAGCAACTTTTACTTTGTAATATTTTCTGCAAGGATTTTAAAATCCTTGTTAGTTTGGAATTTTTATAGTTTTACAGGTAAAGTAGATACTTACTGAAAAAAATTTCCCTATAGCTTGAGAGTTGAAAGATTTACTCTCCTATAGGAAAATTTATGTTTCATTACCCAGCTATTCAGAAAAGGCTGTTAAAAGAAAGTTAAAGATAAAATTGAGGTACCTGACTCTAATTCTGCTTAAAAAATTTTTTAAACCAAAAAACTCTTTACAACCATCTACTTTTTTTATTTGTGATTTTTCTTTATTTTTTTAAATTAATTCACTGAAATTCAAATTCATGTAAATTATGTCTTAATTATCTTATGATTTATTCTGTAAAAATTATGTTGCTTAAAATTTTTTCACAAAAATGTAATCCATATTGTCTACAAAAAAAAAATTCCTCAGAAGGTATAAATTGAAAATTTTGCTATATTTAGAACATAGTTCTTGTAAATGATTCCATCTTGCTGCAAAAATTTTAGAAATAATACTTGTTAAACAGATTTGCATATAATTAAGCATATCTATATATATATATACATACATATGGATTAGTTTATTTTTAAATGCAGGATAAAAGTAGAAATTATGAATTCAATTACTGTTTAAATAAATGGCAATACTAAAAATATTCTTGGTAAAAAATGAAGTAGATTAGTCACAAATCTAATGATGGTTGACTTAAACATAAAAACCAAAGTGGTAATTTTTATTAATTGATTATTGGTCTTTGAAAAACAGTTTTAAGTATTTTATTTTTATAAATTATTATTTTTCAAATTATGTTTAAAACTTACAACATAATTATTTGAATATAAAACTTACATCAATTTTTAGTCTGTAAGAAAAATGTCATTTCACACTATTTTTGCAATGCTGTTATTTATATTGATAGTGAGACATGTCTTTTAATTCAACTAGATTTTTAAGCTATTTCTTATTATTGATTTCCCCAAAATTACCTTTTATTACATATCTATTTTTTGTCAAATACATTAAATGCATGCATTTTTGGCAAATTATCACAGCACCCAGAATGCTCAATATTATCATTTCAAATAGACATTAAAAACTGAGACACTGAGACATTAAAAACCGTATACATATTCAAAATCGAAAGTCAAGAATGTAGTCTAGATTAAACCTAGGTTCCACTAATTCCAGTACTCATGGGTGTTTTACAATGTAGTGGAGTTTACCTTGTTTGGTTGACACTCAGTGATTTGTGAACACCCTTGAAATCATCAACACATTTTCATGCATTTCATTTTTGGGAGATGAAAGTCTCCCAAAAATTACCTTTTTGGTTTTTATGTTTAAGTCAATCATCATTAGATTTATGACTAATCTACTTTATTTTTTACCAAGAATTATTTTATTTTATTTATTTATTTATTTTTTTGAGACAGAGTCTCACTCTGTTCCCCGGGCTAAAGTGCTGTGGCAAACAGCCTAGCTCACAGTAACCTCAAACTACTGGGCTCAAGCAGTCCTTCTGCCTCAGCCTCCCAAGTAGTTGGGACTATAGGAATGTGCCACCATGCCTGCTTAATTTTTTCTATATATTTTTAGTTGGCCAATTAATTTCTTTCTATTT
>VSMD01011292.1:0-100293 GCA_008750895.1 Mirza zaza | reverse complement strand
GTGAGAATTTCACATGTGGATTAAAGATTGCCGGGGGTGGGGGTGGGGGTGGGGGTGGGGGTGGGGGAGTGTACTTAAAAAAGATCCCCTCTGTGTCCTACTTCTGAGACTCAAGGAGGAAGGAATATTTGTTATTCATAGTCCACTCTTTCTTCCCAAATAATTGTAAGGTAAATTATTTATGCAGTTTCCATCTGAATTGTTGACCTTTTGATGAACACCACTGGATATGCACCTATTTATTATATCGAGGCAAACATTCCACAGGGTTCCATGAGCGTTGTAAAGTCTGACATATTCCAGCTGTGTGTTCCCTTTGGGTCATAACATGCCCATACAGGGCATTTACTCTTCTGTAACTTGATATTTGAGAAAATCTATCTACTTTGTAGTGAGTTCTGTACATTTCACCTAAAATTAAAGCTTCTCTGAAAACCCAAACTTCCTGGGGGCTCTCATTCACACGATATTCTAGAAATGTAAAATCCTGCATGCTTGCTGACTTCAACATTTCTAACCTGAGTTAAACAGCTGCCTGTATTGCTCTGCTTGTGGACATCCATTCATTTTGACTCAGCGTTCATTTTGAGGGGCTGATTTTCTTTGCTTGGATGTCCCCGAGCTACTTACCATCAGATCACTAATATATTCCATCAAAATCTATTTAAGAAAAACTTTCAATTGATGGCGAAGACTGTGCTCTTCATGATTCCACCGGTTTTGTGTTTGTGTTTGTCATTTTGCATTTCACTGAGCCCCTCTCAGACAAAGCAATGTGTGAGTCTGGGCACGTTCATGATTTGGTGCCTTTCAAATCCATCAGCCTGGGAACCAATAACTTTGTGCATTATTGGTTTCAGAGTTTCATCTGAGGCTGCCACCTAGCTACTCAAAAGAGATCTTCTGTCCTGAGTGAGGATGTCCATCAACTTGTATTTTTGACTCTAAGGCTTGTTGGCTTCACCAGCAGTGAGACCCCTGACTTCCTACCCCAGTTATGTAAGAGAACATGCTGGGAATCTAACTGACAGCGTCCAGGGTTATTTATGGACTAGGATCTCAGTCCAGTACTCCTGGTCATTCGAAATGATGATAAATGACAGCCTTACCCCCCAGATCTATTTGGAAGCATTTCCCTTCTATCCCTAGGTGCTCAATGCGTGAATCCGCTCAGTAATCAGAATTGACCAGCTTGAGTGAAGTGTGGATTTTCCATCAGGCTTAAACCTTGAACACTTATGGCTTTAAAATATATAAATGCTCTTGGGAAGTGACAGGATGGTGCTTCTCATAAACGGGGGAAAAAAAGTACTATGTGAATTTTCATGGAAAAATGCCTAATGCTAATCTTGATCAAGATGAATGTGATTTGCTAGATTTCAGCAAATAACTGCTGGGTTATTTAGGCCTTTGTGGGCCAGCCCGGGAAGGTCACCAAATAGTTCTAGGGGAAAAAGGCTGCCAGAGATCCAAACAGAAGGCTCACAGACCAATCTTTTGAGCATAACTGGTCTTTATGACGTATTACCTTCTGTGGACATCTTTTCTAACAGAAAGGAAAACTTCTGGAATTATTGAGAACACTGTTGTTTAGTGGAGGTGCTGGTGAATGGGGCTTTCATCCTAGTATCATCTACCTGTACAAAGGAAATACTCGACCTTCTGGTTTCGGTTTTGTCCGTTTTCCCCCTGTCTAAGTGATATATTGTTAGTGCAGTGGACCTTCCTTCTGTGAACCACAGCACAGAATTAGGAGTTTCTAAGCTCAAACAGACAAAAGAATGTGTCTTCTTGAGCCTACAGAATTCAAAAGGGTCACAGATTAACCCCGGGAGTAAAATGATGAGCAAATAACTTTTCCGTAAAGAGCATATTGTGCTGATTTATTATAGAATGCAGTTAAAAAAAATATTTTGAGGTTAGCCTCTCCAGTTTAAAAGCACTTAACTAGAAACACCTGAACAGCTATGCAATGGTCTCTCCCTTACTGGCTCCCTCTTACCAAGCACCGTAAACAGGGTTTTGAGAACATTCAATCCATTTCTTGATAGGAACAATCAAATAATTTAATTGCAAACATATTTGCTTCTCAAAGAAAACCATCTTTCAAATTTCCAAAGCATGCATTGTTACTTGGCATTAGGTATTTCAAAATGACAAACTTTCTTATGGTATTGTAAGGCCAAAATATAATACCTATTTACCAGAAGACATACACATTACACCTAGAAAAATATTACAAATGTTAACCTAGGGTAACAATTCCATCAGGAATTAATGGGGAAAGGCACTGCGTCCCTCTCATATCACCACAGAGCTACTATCCACGTTACATGCTTTGACTTCAAGTCCTGTTAAACATGGGAACAGAATGTTCTACAACATATGACTCACAGGTAGGTTAATACATCTTACACTATTCTTCCACTGCCATATTTTTCACCCAAGTGTACAACAGGTATGGATATATGTGATCAGCTTTATTTACAAGTTTATCTTGATGTCTTAGTGGGGTAAATAAAATCAACTATCTCAACCAACAGTTCCCCAAAAGGTTTTTTTTTGGCTATGCTTCATGTATAGAAACCACCACGGGAAAGAAATAACGGAAACGAATGTCCAATCCCAAACACCTAAACTAAAATTTCTCACTCACTAAAAGTTGGCAGTGAAACTGCTATTCTCTGAATGGCATAAGCTAAACTCTACGTAGGAACTTCAGATCAACTTTTTTTTTTTTTTTTGCAAAAGCACAAGTTACAGGTTGCACTAGATAGGATGCTGAATGGATGTGTTTCCGGTGGAATTCCATGTGCGAGCGCTGTTGCAAAGAGAGTTGACAATCTGGCTGGAAAGGTGACACGTTTTCCAAATGCTTTCCTAGCTTCCCAAAAGATGTCAAACAACAGGGTGTAACTTTATACACGAACAAAGGTTAGTCTCCAAAATCAGTAATATACATGCACAAACATTAGAACATGAGGGAAGAAATGAAACACCACAATTTCCACATTGCATTGTTGTCGTTTCCACAACCTCTCTGTGCTAGGCGGCTTTGCATGGCGCCTCTTCCCACCAGGTAGAGAGTCGACCCTCTAGGCTGGTCAGAAACCGAAAGGTCTCCCCGGACCCACTGATCGACCCGGCCTTGGCAAAAACAGAACCTACCAGAAAAGGACGAGTACAAAACATTATTATGACCGGTTTTCTCAAGACGGTCCCAAATGTCCTTATGCGATCACCACAAACTCAGTGATTGGCCCAAGACATTCCCGGGGGGCCATGAACATTGACTGATGTGCAGCATTAGAACAAGGAAACGGAGCCTTCCTTGATTCTCTTCGGAGCAACATGAACTGGAATTTCTGCCACGCGATCACGGCTGCCACCTCCAAAGTCGTGACTGGCCACTTCCACAGTAAAAGATTCCTCCCCGTGAGTGCGATTTGGAATGCTCCTCGTCTGCAGGCCGGCTCAGCTCAGGTGGATGGGCGTGTACTCCGGCCTCCTGGTCTGGATGATTTTTGGCTTGGGTCTCTTCATCTTCTCCACCTCCTCCTCTTCCTCCTTCTCCTCATCGCTCTCGCACACGTGGACCACCACGCTGGGGGTGGTGTCGGTCGCTGCGTGCAACTCGTACTTTTCCCCTGGGGAAAGGAAAGAGTTTTGGGGGTCACTCGGACAAGCCCTTGGGGAGTCAAAAGCAAGAGTGTATGGAGAGCACTGAGGGTCGAGAATGCTCAGCAGGGCTGGGAGACACAGCCGGAGAGTTTTCGATTTGTGTTTCTCTGCTGCCTCATTCCCGAAAAGACATATTCCCATCGTGTCTGACTCTGCTTCCAGTCGGACACCTGGGGCCAGGCATATGGAAGGTACGGAAGGCATGTACTTTTATGGTTACGCTTAGCACGTCTCCCAGACATCCAAACTCCCAGAGGACTCCCTCTCTGGCAGCGTTTCCCCAAGTGTGGCATGAGAAACATTGGTTTAGCAAAAAGACGTCGTAGGAATAAACACACTTGGAAACAGACACCATGAGGCTCCCACCGTGGGTCGCCGTGCACACCAGGGAACAGGAGATGCCCAGAGGCCCTGACACACACTCGGGTGGCCACACTGAACCAGGCGCTCCAAAACCATTTCTGACCATGACGTCCTTTTTCTTACAGCCACCGCCAGCCCCCAGAACCAGGAGTGCCGTGCTGTTCCGTGTCAGCCTGGCTCCCACCGGGTTCAGTCAAGGGCAGGCTTCTCTGGTCCAGCAGGGTTGGGGTGACCGTTCTGCAGCCGAAGAGCCTGGCAATGCTGAACGAAGGAGCTGGGGCATCCCCTTAGGGTGCCAGCCTGGCCACAGGAAGAGCTTGTGTCTCGGTGCTCATGGGAGGCAGTGTGGCGGTGGCCAACACGTGGGCCTTAAACCCAACCCTTAGTACCTGGGGCTCCCGGGAACTTTATTCTGTCACTCTGTGCACGCAAAACTCCTCTTCTATAAAACAGGATGGCAAAAGTGTCCACCCCATGGAGCTAACAGCATGAAGCACTTAGTTCCTGGCTCCCAGACAATTGCCCGCTAACTGTTACCTAGAATTTTGTTCAGGAATGGAGGCTGAATTTCACTGCTGGAATGCAGGGAGCTGCAGAAACTAACAGGGCTGGGAGGTTTGCTTTGCTTGCTCCACCCTACTCTGGCCTGGGGTGAGTTTTCCTCCAGGGCTTGGTACCCAGCATTTCTCTGCTGCTCTGGGTGGGTGACGAGGCCCCTCACTGTGTGCCTGGCAGAATTCTAGCTGGAAAGAGCAGCTCAGCAGGGCTTCCAGCCTCCTGCTACCTGGCTACTCCTCTAAACCCTAAAGGAACTTTTACTCACTAAGAAGGTGGTAGCTTCATCTCAATCCCACACTCCTGAGACTGGAATGTTAGTGTAATTGCATTTGAAAAGCTGAAGGTACCTCTTGCTCTCTCAGAGAGAGAATTCAGGTAAGGCAGGCCAGACAGATGGCTGCACACCAGTTATTAAGAGCTTATTTATAGGCCTGGCATGGTGGCTCACGCCTGTAATCCTAGTACTCTGGGAGGCCTAGGTGGCAGGATTGCTCAAGGTCAGGAGTTCGAGACCAGCCTGAGCAAGAGCAAGACCCAGTCTCTACTAAAAATAGAAAGAAATTAATTAGCCAACTAAAAAATATATATATCTAAAAAATTGGCTGGGCACAGTGGCACATGCCTTGTAGTCCCAGTTACTTGGGAGGCTAAGGTAGAAGGATTGCTCGAGCCCAGGAGTTTGAGGTTGCTGTGAGCTAGGCTGATGGCATGGCACTTTAGCCTGGGCAACAGAGAGAGACTCTTTCTCAAAAAAAAAAAAAAAAAAAAAAAAAAAAAGAGCCTCTTTATAAACCCTTATCTACCTACCAATTAACCCAAATCTAGAAAGCTCAGGGTTTAGGAGATTTTTGCAAAATCTCTGCAATCCTGCTGGCTGAAAAGCACAGCCAAAATATGAAATATTATTCAAGATCATTGTTAAGTGAACTGGGGCAAACTGATTTTATGATGTCTATTTTCTAAAAAGGCTTCTCCAATGAGCCTTCTGGAAAGGGAGTGGTAGATTCTGGAGTGTGAACAATTTTTATTAACAGCACCTCTTGCTGCTGGTAGAGCCTGACGACCCTCCCCAGATGGAGATCCCATTTCCTGCCCCTGTAACCTCTCCGCTCGGCTTTGCTCGTGCCCCTGGCCCGGAGCTGCCGTGGGGGCCACAGGCTTCCTCCAACTGGTCATTTTCCATCTTGACCTTCACGCCACGATTAGCAGCAGGTAATGCGAGCCTCCCTTCATATCACACAGGGAATTTCCGTTTGGGCGATGTTTGCAGAAATGTAATCTTTGCAGTGTGAAACTGCTGATGGTCCCAGAAAACCCTCAGCCCAAAGGGACATCAGATTGCTGGGCACGGAGAGCCAAGGCCCGATGGGCTCAGCATTAATGAGACTGTCCCCTTCGACAGGGCAGGAGGGGCTCACACCTCTTCGCCCCAGGAGCCTCCCTTGCTCCTGCCTCCTCACCCAAACCCTAGCAGACAGGACAAGAATCACCACTGTATCGTTTCCAAAAAACACGTGTTGAGCACTGACTGCGGGACCGGTATGGTGTGAAGCGCTTTTGGCCCAGGATGATCTGCTGCTCACAGTTCCAAAGGGCGAGGCCCCCTTCATGGACGAGGAGCCCGAGGCACCTGTGTCCCTTCAGAGGACAGGAACCTCCTCTTTCTTGGGCCAGCTCCGTAGGGGAGCACCCCGTGGGGCCTCGAGCTCGGGCACGGAGGACCGGGGCTCCTTCTTCACTGTGATCTCTGGTTCTCCTTTGCCATTAAAAAGGTGAAATTACTTTGACTAAAAATAAAATTTCCAAAGCGGGGTTCTGTTTGCCCTTTCCGAAGTCCAATCACTTAACCCCACTGGAAGCGACAGGACCTGGGGCTGGGCTCCAGCCACCCATGCAGGCTGTGCTCCGTGCGTACAAGGAGGGCTCCCTGTGACATCCTGCTGGGTGACCCTGCTGGGGCCCCAGAGCAGAGGCCCCGTGACTAGCCACAGTCTGTGAGGCTGCAGGCAGTCCTGAGAGGCAGGCAGGATGCTCCCAGCATGAGTGACAGGGCCACAGAAGAATGCAAGGAGACAGTTCACAAAACACAACTGCATGGGCTCACGGGAGAGCCAAAAGGGGCCCTGGGAATGCTGCGCCCCTACACAGATCAGTGCCCCTATCTCTCCCCACCCAAGGGTGCTGCTTACCTGGCCCCAGCTTGGAGATAGCATATAAAAGATCATAGTTTATGACTGGAGTAGCATCTTCCACTTGTTTCCAACCAACCGGCGGAGAGGCGGGAGGAGAGATCAGGAACTGCTTGTCTGGATTTGGCGGAGCCAGGTGTGAGCTTCCTATGTGCAATGTCTGAGGACAGAGACAAACACAGGTCACTGGGTGGGAAGGAAGAGCTGCGGCAAGACGACAGCACCCAATGGCAGCTGACGGGGGACAGGTGGATCAACGTCAGGGCGCCAGAACAGGTGGAGTTCAGGATGACTGGGAACACGGTCTGTAAGGGGAGGCAGGGAGGTGTCTGAACTCTGGTTATAGTGCAAACAGGATGCATCCCTCCCAGGGCTGTGGGACTCACAGGCACGGGGACTGCAAGTAATTAGGCTTGATCCAGAGTGCCAGAAAATCACCAGAGATTATATTAATATACATGGAAAAAAAATAAAGCCACTGTTATCAAGGTCAGAAGAGATCTTGGAATCAGTTCTTCCCAGCTCCTCATAGCCACAAAGGCATCCAAAGGCAACAGCTCTGAGTCGGAGCATCTGTTCAGGGTCAAGGAGCCAGGGCCCCACCCACCCAGGCCCCCAGGCTCCCCCCTAGCAGGACACCTGCACTTCCTGTGTCAGGGACTCCCCATGAGATGCCAAATGTGAGGGAGAAAAAAAACCCCACCTTCCAGGAGGTTTAAAGAAATGATAATAAGGAGCAATAACCTATGACCCTAGTTTGATCTTAAACATTTTACCAGTGATTAGAGGGGCTGTCTGAGAGATTTTGCACCAAAAGTTTACCAGGTTAGGTTTTCTTTGCATGTTGATACTCCATTCCCCTCAAATTTGCACAATGAATATGCATTATTCTAACAATCAGAAAAGGTCGTGGAAGTACTAATTATTTCCATAGAACCTCATCCAGTGCAGAAAGGAGTGTACTCCCGGAGCAAGCTCAGAGACCCACGGTCGAAGCCCAGCCCCGCGCTTCCCAAGGCCAGATGGGGTGGGGGGGGGGCGTATTCCACCTTTTAGTTTACATTGGAAGGGACCAGAAAGTTTGCCTTGGTCACTTTGAGGAGGAAGATGTATTCTGTCCCCCTGCCACGGGGTCAGATGAGCTTTCCCCCACTGTCAGGAAGCCCCTGGACAGGGTCTGTCCTACCCTGGCAAGGGGAGGAGACTCAGAGCCTGATGGGGACTTGCTTTACCTGGGGAGCAGCATTCTAGAAGCTCCTCTTCCCTCCCCTGACAATCTGTCAGCCTCTGTTAGGACATCCACTGGAACTTTAGGGGCTGCCTGGAAGGTGGGTCACCTGTCCTAATGTCCCCGGAAGAGGGTTAGAAAGGTGGCGGGCAGGCAAAAAAGCACACCCTCTCATGGCTCTCTCCTCCTACCATGGGGCCCTGGGGCCAGCACCTCTGCCAACAGGAGGGTTTCTTAGCACCTGCTACCAGTCTGGTTAACCCATATTTTCCTTTCAAGCCAGGCCTGGCAGCCCCATGCTGATCTGCATGCACATTTGCAGACTCCCAATTCTCTACTGAACGCCCTGGGAACATGAAGGAGCAGGAACCACTCTGGTCTGCTCAGACTGGAGTGGGTTTTAGCCCCAACCCTAGAGTAAATTCATGGACACCTGCTGCACACATCTTAGGGGGCTTGAGTAGCCCACACTGCTGCGCCCTACAAACTTCCTGAATGAACAAGGAAAGCATTTCTGATCCCACCGTTATCACCCTCAGTGTGTTAGGGGCTCTTTCTGAGGCTGCTTTCAAATACACTTTGGTGTCTTCTGAAACTAGCTGAGACACAGAAAATTGAGAGTATGAATTTTGCCTTTCTCAAGATGAATTCTCGGCGTTTCCGATCAATGTACAACATAATTCATAAGCCGCTTTAAACCAGGGCGGGAGGCAGAAGGGAGAAGCGGGCACAGCAATGAGCCTGACTCACCTGAGCGAAATATAACTTCATTTCCTTTCCCAGAAACTCGGTCTTGTGCAGGTGGAGTCGGGCATCTGCCGCAGACAAGGGGTTGCTGAAGTTTATTCTGACTCTTTTGAAGCTCTTAAAATACTGAAAGGTGATGTCCTTGTCATATGTCCTAAAGAGGGCCTCAAATTTAGCCTGAAAAATAAAAATAAAAACAAAAGAGGTTAAAAGTTACCTGCATATGAACCTTTAACTACATGACCTCATTACATTTCTTATTGAGGAAGTGAATTGTCAATCATTCCAAGAATTCCTAACTTCTTCCTTAGGGAAAAACCGTTCCCCTCCTAGGGGATGATGTCCTTTTATTCCTAGTACAGGTGATCTTACCAGAAGGTAGGAAGGGATGATTTACTAAATTCATTTAATCACAGAACAATCACCAATACTTAAACACTTCTTACAGTAACAGAAACATTCTTCTTAAAGGAGAATGAGCATTTTCCAAAGAGGTACAATTCGTATGTCCTTTGTCCTTTCCAAGCAAGCCAACTCCAATCCCATCACTTAGCTCAGGGCAATGCTGTGTCCACCAAATGTTTCTTTAGGGCTTAAAAGCACTGCAGCTAATTTGGAAAACAAACCCCCCCAAAAACTTTATGGAATTGAAAATAATGACATTAATAAAAAGTCTTGCATTTCTTAAAAGAAGTAGTTTCTAAGAATTCCCACTATTGTTTTTTTATCTCAGTCTGTTATTTTTTAACTCTCTAAAATAATAGTGGTTTAAAAATTAATATATTGCAAATAGACCCTTTTCTGTGTGCTGATTTTAACATACTTGCATGCCTCGCTCTAGTGCTACAAGGGGTAGTGAACACGAGGAAATGTCAGGCGTTCTTAGAATGAAAAGCCCAAGTTGGGGGATTATAAATTCAGGTTCAGGAAATAGCTCGTCAGCTTCCTGGGAAAGGCTGGGAGCCGCCCCTGGGCCCGGTCCTGGGGTGGGTGGGGGGAGCAGGAGGCCAGAACAATTCTCAGGATTCCTCCCAGAGAGGGAGCTAGCTGGACAGAACATCAAGGAAGACCCCACGGGCTTCTATTCGCCCTGTTTTCTGAGTCTTCTTAACAGACAAAACTCTTAGGACAGGGGCGGGAACCCCATGTGAAAAGCAGAAGGGCTGGCTGAGAAGAAGGGGTGACCCAGAGCCTGGGACCTGAGCAACCGGCCCTCCACACAGAAGAGCAGGCAGAGCCCACTGAGCATCTTGGAAAACCCATGGAAAGCGCAGTGTTTCTACAGCGGGAGTGAGGATTCCGAGTCTTCTGGAATATTCACTGCTGGGAAGCTCAGGAAGGCTCTGGCAATGACGCCTGCCCCACGCAGGCTGTGGGTAGGAATGAGGCAGCCTGTCTCCACCAGGCAGGTCGTTAAGCGGGAGCTGCAACAACTCACAGCCCTGCTCTCCTTGCACTCCCTGGCTTGTCTTCAGTGTATGAAAATGTCTGTGACTTTCCCGGGAGGGGCCCCGCAGAGGCCTGGCAGCTCGTTTCCTCTGGCCACCTCTGGCTTTTTTCCCTGCCTCTCTCCAGCACGGGCAAGTTTCTGGCCTGAGGTTGGCTGTGCAAATTTGGAATTTCACATGAGCTCATCACTAGGCACTGTGAGCAACTGTGTAGTTTTGAAGTTATGATTCAGAATTTGGGAGAGATGACTTTGACGAATATTTTTAGAATACAGGTCAGGGCTCAGGATCAAAGCAAAAGAGAACTCATATTATCTTTTAGATCTAGATTGCTATTATGCCATTCTCTTATAAAATAATCTCCTTTGGCCTAATAACTGATATCTAGTTATTGTAGTTGTTGGATAGCATCTCTATGTAATTAAAAAATAATGATTTTACTCACGTAAGGCTACTATTAAATACACTGACATTGTAGTATTTTAAAAATAGAGAGCGTGTTCTACATTCAAAAAACTCTGGTCCCAGCCATAAGCATCATATACCATATAGAGTTAAATTTGATTTTAAAAAGGAAGCTTCACATGTATGTCCCAGTATGGCTTTGGGTATAAAGCAGATAACACAACCACCACCCCTCAAACAGAACACACAGGATTCATTCATAAACGATATTATTAAAGATCAGTGAGATAGCTGGGTAGTTACAGATGAAAAAATCTTACACTGTAATCAAATGAAGGAGAAAAGTTTAATGATTCAAATTACTAATTATATTAATCACTATCAATGACAGCTGCTGCCAGGAGGCACATTGATCCCACACTTAATTTATCCAGTTTTATTATTTGCTATGTCCGCATTTTCTCTAGCTAGAGAGATCTGAAAGCTTAAGGACAGGCCGTTATCATTCCTACAAACATATAAATATCTCTACAGTATTTATTTCCTGAGATGAAATCAAATCATTCTGAACTTTACCTGTAAAATTAAAATGTTTTATTCACTCTCAGAACAGGCCTCCCTCTGAAAAGCTTCCTTACAACATAACACAGAATGAAAAACACACAATTGCCAAAACGCCGCCTTACTAGTTAGTTGGTCCAGGAACCTGGATCTTTTCAAATGTTGAGATCTTTCAAAATTTCTTCACAGTGAATTCCTCAGGCCACAGCTTTTAATTCTCAAGGCTCAAAGTACTTTGGATTGATTTCAAAACCCCCAGACCCACTAGAGAGCCACATACCCCCAAGTATTTTCAGTTCACAGTCGTCCTCACTAGAGTAATGCTTTGAAAGCTCTCAAAAATCACGTTATATTAGAAGCCTTACCCTGGTTTCACTTTCGCTGAAGATATCACTGTTTGCCCCACAGGCAATCAGGGAGCTAAAACTGTAGTTAAAGTTTCTAAAATGCATCTTGCTTTCTTACAGCGAAAGCACTAGAGACCCACGCAGTCAAGTCCCAAGCGAGATTCCTTTCCAAGAGGCTGTAAGTTCTTTCTAGAGCCAGCACTTATAAAGCACCAAGGGCCAGCCCCCTGGGAAAAAAAAAAAAAAGGCACAGCTTCCAGAGCATCCTGTTTGGACAGCAAATTCCTGAGTCAAGTCCTACATGCTTGCAGGGAGACAGGGACAAAGTGTAAGTTTCTACTGGAAAGAGGTGACGTCAACACCTTAGTCATTTTCCCTATGCTAATTAACTTTGCTTGGGGAGAATGGAAAAAACAGCTGAGGTTTGCTGCCCAGCTGCTTTATCAGTCCTCTTGCAGCATAGTTTCCACTGGTAGTAATTCCATTCAGCCGCTCAGACAACACGCTCCCCGGCTGAATGGGACAGCCCTTCTTAAGATGGAAAATGTTACAGAAGAAAAAGGAGGAAGGTCTGGGGCAGTAAATAGCAATTAGCCTCCAGGGAAGTTTAAGGCTTTGGGAGACCTGGAAACCAAAGTCTTGGTGAGTTGCTTGATCCTTGTAATTTCCTGAAAACCTCAATCAAAGTTTCAATATCGGGGCAGTAGAGAAAACATTTTGAAATCTGTCTTGGTCAACAAACTCTTGTTTTTAAAGAAAAAAGAAAGTGGGATTCGTTTTGAAATGTAGGGTTTTATTTTTTCTCCCCAGTTGAACTTTATTGGATGAATGTCCCAATTCCCACTTGTACTCCACAGAGGGATGATGAGAAAAGATCCCAGAGCAATCCTAGGAGTTTCATTTGAAAACTTTATTACTGTAATTTGAGAACTGGGAATATGTAACACTTTGATCATTTTCTAAGGGCTACTGAATTCAGGCGAAGATACAAAAATGCTTTAGAGAATCTAGCCTTAGAAATTGAGAAGAGAAATATTAAGAGGTCCTGCTTAGAGACTCATGGACCAAATGTTTGAAACAAAAATAGGAAAGGAAGAGGAAATGGAAGGAATGTACACTACAATTGAAAGGTAAGCTGCAGGTGAGATGCCCGGTCTGAAGAGGTACACAGTGCTTCCAAGGCATTGCAACTCCAGAAAATTCTAAGCACTTAACCAGTTCAGATCCCTGTGGCAGTTGAGTGCTAGGTACTTCCCACTCTCTGCGATTTCATTATCACCTAAAGGCACCCAAGTGATTGGAGTTATTCTAGTTTAGGGGCACACAGGGACAGCTCTTAAGCTTCCAGAAGTTAAGTGGAGCCTTGCCATTCACATTCAAAAATTAACTTCAAAGAATCATTCAAGTCAGCCAATAATTAAAACGAATATATGCAACAGGAAAAAAAACAGAGCAGAGCATTTATCTTTCCAAAAAAGGGAAAAGCAGAGTCTTCTTGGATGAGTGAGTGTTGCTTAATGACGATGGGTGGTCCCTTGCAGCCAACTGTAGAGTTATGTAGGAAACCAGTTATAGTTGTTTGCTTTGCCAAATTACCCACAACTCCCCACCCAAGATACATAGATGCGTATATTCTAACAGAGTTTAGGACGCTGAGAACAGCGTGGTATGTATCAGACACCAGGGGGAAGTGGTCCTATTGGATGGAGAGGATGTGCTTGGGGACGCTGCATTTTCAGTGCAGGGAGTCTTCAGCTCCTGGTCCTGTGTCCTGGGGCACGTGCAGATTGTGGTGGGGGGAGGGACTGGGACATAGGGGACACAGCCCTGCATTTCAATCCTCCAGAGGGGCTGGGAACCTCTTTGAAGCTCCCCCCTCCTCTCCAAGCCTTTGCCTCCTTTCTCATTCTCCTGGCGTCCACCTGGGCAATTGCATTAAAGGCGATCATAGGAGGAGGCAACAGAGGCTAATTTTACTGTCGTCTTCTTTTTTTTAAATCATGACACAAAGCTCCAGTTCATTTTTGTGGGCAAATCTGGAACATTTCTGTTCATTTTAGACAACAGCATGGGCTCACCCAAATTTGCAATTTTGATTTCATTATATGGATGAAAAAAATTAAAAAGAACAGGGAGGTTATTTGCTCATAGAAATGACAGATCTTTCACCAGGCTGCCCTCAAAGCCCAACAGAACGTGTAATTCGGGACCTGCCTTTAAACTGATCAGCTCCATCTGAATCGAATTTAGTGAGCGTTAGCACTTCCATTTTTAGATCGGGAACAGGAGCAGGTCAAAGTGGAGGCTGCGATTTTGTCGGAGGCTGGAATGGAGGCTCCCTGGCAAAAAAATCAACGGGGTTGCAAAATGCCCCGGAGCCCTGGCCCAGAAGGGAGTGCACCTAGGACCTGTCACCTCAGGTTTCCTCGGCTACAAAGCAAGAGGTGTGGAGCAGACTCCAGTTTTCAAAACGTGTCATGCCGAGTAGCGCAGATACTCAGTGGTGCTGAGACACCCCCGCTGGCCCATGGGGCAGAGCACCGGGTTTCCTGGGACACCTGTCCCCGTACCCAGAGGTAAGACTGCTTTGTGCTCATCTCAATTACCCTCAGCGGCTAATCTGGAAATTCTTGGTAAGGATGTCTGTTTTTGACTGCAGGTCTAGCATACGTGAACTTGGCTTTCTAAAGGTCCCACGCAAAAGTATTTGCTTTGCCAATACTGACTTTCCCCACTGAGAATAAACACTGACCCAAAGTCAACTTTAAAAAGTTGACTTTAAAAAGTTGACTTTCCTCCTTGTATATTCCTTGTGGTTTGGGAGACAAGTACATTCTTGACTGCTGTTCACTAGTGGATGGAAGTGATTTGAAGAAAGCGGCGCCCATAGCAATGTCCCATTAGAACTCTTGAAAAGCGTACTAACGATTGCACTCCACATAGTAAAACTGAAACCAGAAGATAAAAAAAGAAATGAAAATGCTTTCGTTGACTCAAAGCTTTAGATGTTTTGCATTTCTCCCATTCCCACCATAAAAGTCCTAAACGAATCTCTCTATAACTTGCATTTGCCTCCTTGGGCTCCGAGCAGCTAGAGCCTATTTTCATTAAGAAGTTTCTATTTTCAGTGGGGGAAAATTAAGGTTTATGATGAATTCCACCATTCCCATTACAGCATTCCTGAAGCATAGCTCGGATGACCTCAGCACGTCCGTTACAAACCCCAAGGAGTTGGCAACTGCACCAAGAATGTGCCACCTGTGGAACTTTCTACAAAATGAACGGACCGAGGAGGGAAACCAAGTTTCTGACTTGGATGTGCAAACCGACACAGAGCAGAGAATGAGGCGATCTGCGACAGATCTCTTGTGAAGGCAAATGACAACACACTCCATTGAGCTAATAATGGTGTCAGCGCATTTATCCCCAAGGCCGATGAAACTGACATTTCATTTCAGTTTTTCACTTCTAAGTTAGCAGAATAGTTTTATTGCTACTTAATATTTGTAGCCCTTCCCTATGTAATGTGTCACATTGTTCTTCCACACCTAGGTTACTATATAAAAAAATTTTTTAAATCCCCAGACCAAAACCGCAAGGGCTTGCTCTCTTCCTCATCTTTGCCGTGTCACCGTTTCAAAGGTGTTATAAACCGAAGAGAGCGTTCTTGTCCTCGACTTGTAGAACGGATTAATATCTAATCCAGACTTGTGCTGAGGATTGTACAGACGGAGGCAAAGGGACCAGCACAGTGTCTGAAACATAGCCAGTAGCTGAAGGGTGTCAGTTACCTTTCTGTTTCCCATTTCACTACTAATGATGCTGAGGTTCAGAGTGGCCCTCTGTGTTTGAGAGAACCAGAACTCATCCTGGTCTTTTGCTTGCAGAGTCCACGCTTGTTCCAGGGAGCTACGTCCGCCTGGCACCAGTGCGCTTTGAACATCGTAGCTTATTTCCCCATTTTTCTGCACAGTCCGGGGTATCTTGGATGTCCTCCTCCCTGTGTGCCCTGCAGTCAGTGGAAAGTTCTCGGTAGCACCCTTTGCTTTGCACACCACTCCAGGCGCCCCCCCCACCCCCCCGCTGCAATGGCAGTACCTTCCTCAGTGAACGCATTGTGGCCCATTTCTTAGTGCTCCAACACCATGTGCAATGCCCACACATAAAACTCCCTGAAGCTGACCGAGCGTGATCACGTTCCTCTCCTACCGTAACAACTTCGGCGACAAGCAGTCCCTCCCTAGTTCGGGCAGCCTGCTAGGATCACTTTCCTCCCACCGAGTTCAAGGCTGTTACCTGTCCTGCCAGTGCTGCTTTCACCTTTACGCCCCCCACAACACACTCTCCCCCTCCCCTCTCCCCAGACTCTCTCCTCTTGCCCTCCCCATCTCCCTGGATTATCCATCTTTCCTCCCCCTTCTTTTCCTTCCCTTTTTTATTTGAAGATTGAGCTCAGGTATGTCGTTCTCCAGGAAGCCAACCATGGCCACGCTAGTAAAGAAAAAAATTATTCAGTGATGCTTGTTAAAGGCAGGCAGGGAAGACTTTATTCAAGACCATTGCGACAGGTATAGGGACCACTGCCATGGGGTCTTGCAGCGGGGGAGAGAGATTGGGGGCTTAACTCCAAAAGCAGCATGGGCAAGAGGGGACTGATACCCAAGGAGCAGGGGGTGGCTAGTGATGGAAAATCACTAAAAGGAAACATCAGGGGGAAGAGGGACTCTGGCTAAACCACCCAGCAGGAGTCTTGCTGAACACAGGCCAGCACGATCAGACGTCACCCAGGGGGATGGTGGCCGATGGGGAACCTGATCAGATCTCGAGGGTGCAGGGTTCTTGCTAAGCTGATTTAGTAGGACTCTTTTGCTAAGACTGGATTTTACAAGGAAGTGCACCGGTGGGCCTATAAGAAGGTTCAGAAGCCTGTCTAAAGGTTGGCCAAGCAAAGAATCTTTGTCACCCCAAACCCACTCATACACACTCATCCAAGGTTAGTCTGGCACTCCCCGGACTTCCTCTGTGTGTCCGTGGCACCGTGCTCATTTCAGTGTCAGTATGCTGTGACTGTCCCCACACCGGACACCTGAGTCTGAACTGTCAGCCTTTTGAAAGCTTAACCTGTGTCTTAGGCCACCTGATGGTCTCAGTGCCTGTCATAAAACCGTCTCTCAAAAATGCCTGTGGAAGGAACAAACTGATTTTTTTTTCTCCCTGTAACTGTCATTCATTGGTTCTACTTTGATCATATACAACCCAAACCAAGGCTGATTTCTTTTTGACACAAGAGTTGTTCATACATTTGAGGACATATATCATCTCATGTCATGTCATTCGCATATTCATTCATTGGTTCATTCGATCAGCAAATATTTAATTAATAGCCTTCTTTTGTGCATGACAGGTATGATTGTAGATACCATGGAAAAGAATAGACAAATGAAGTGTAAACCCCACCATTGGGAAGATTATAAGTTTGGGTAGTTTGCCTAGATCTTACTTTCTTCACTGCAAATTCCAACCCTCCCACCTCATTGCTCTTCATTTATTTATTCAGTAGAGACAGGGTCTCACTGTGTTGCTCAGGCTGGCCTTCGATTTCTGGGCTCACGGGATCCTCCCAGCTTAGCCTCTTGAGTTGCTGGGATGACAGGTGCCACCAGGCCTGGCAAATAATCAGTCTTATTTAAACAGATATTTTTAAAAACTTGGTAGCAAGTTCACATGATCAAAATAAAATAAAAGTCAGTAGGATCCATTGAGAAACCTCATCCAGTCCCTGTTTACTCCATTCCCACTCTGCCTGCCACCTTTTTAAAACTTATTTTTTATTATTTTGGTATTTCTCTATGCAAATAAAAGCATATGATTATA
This sequence comes from Mirza zaza, assembly GCA_008750895.1. Taxonomy (NCBI): domain Eukaryota; kingdom Metazoa; phylum Chordata; class Mammalia; order Primates; family Cheirogaleidae; genus Mirza; species Mirza zaza. The sequence continues at coordinate 82,892 of VSMD01011292.1, read as the reverse complement.
TTTTCTTATTTCCTTCATTTTAAATAAATAACAGGTAACATGCTTTAAAAAAAAAAAAAAGACCACATACACACAAAACTTCAGTGACTGTCCATTGCTCCTGAGGTTGAAGACAAGCCTTCTGGTCCATACTCATTCACTCATTCATACATTCATTCATTCATTTGCCCAAACACTGTCCCAGGTCTTAGGGATTCAAAGATGAACACAACAGACAAAGCTCCCTGCCCTCTTGGAGCTTACATTCTAGATGGGGAGGAAAGATAATAAACTAGATAAACGGGTACGGTATATGGCATGTGAAGACAGTGATTCGTGTGGGGTAAAGCAGGAGGGATAGGAAAGCTGGGGAGGGGCTTTGGGACACAAGCCTGGCCAGGGAAGGCATCCTTGAGAAGGTGCCATGTGAGCGTGTGAGGACCTGAGGGAGGTGGGGAGTGCTGGAAACAGCAGGTGCAAAGGCCCTGTGGCAGGAGAATCCTGGAACACCACAGGCCAGCTAGGAAGCTCCAGCTGGCTGCCCAGGAGGAACATGGATAAAGTCACTGAGAATGAGGACAAGAGAGAGCTTTAGCCCTGGAAGGACCCTGGCTTGTCTTCTGCTGAGGTGGGGGCCATCAGAGCGTGTTGGATGGAGGAGGAGCGTGAGCTGTCATGATGTGATTTCCAGATAGCAGAATCGCTCTGGTGCCTGCGTCCAGAACGCAGCAAATAAGGCAGTGACACCTTTTGCTATGGCCAGATGTCCACGGCTCCCCTTGCAACACCCGCTGCTGTGCCCACTTTCTGCAGTTCCCTCAGCTGCCTCCTCCCTCCTCTCATCTCCGCCTGCAGAACTCCTACGCATCCTTCAAAGCCCATCACAAAGGCCACGACGCCTCCAGGACTAAAAAGACCCCTCCTGATTAAACGTCCTCACTTGGCAGCCTACCTACTGCAGTGAAAGCTTCATGGGGACAGTGCTGCTCCTTGTGCAGCTCCCTGGAGATGCAGACAAATGCTCATAGACATTCGGGGACTGCACCAGGGAGGGCCCGTCTGATGCCGCCGGCCAAGAGCCAGAATTTACCAGGGTACTGAAGGGAGGTGGCTGTTGGTATTACTGGCTGAAGGGCACCCTCTGTCTTCGGTTTGAGCCAAGGCCAGGATGTGGGTGAAGGCACTTGCTCCCAGGCCTCGTGGAAAGCGCTGTGCTCAGGGCCCACGTGCTTGCTCAGTGGGCACCAGTCACATTCTCAGATGTACTTTCTACGTCCTTGCTGTGCGGGGGCTTGCGGGGTGTCCAAGCACCAGACTACGCCATCACCTGGAGAGCCTGAGGACCCGTGACACGGATGCTACAGAGGCCTGTGTTCTTCCCATGGGTCCCCTGCAGTGGTTTCCAGAACAATCCTTTGCCATGAAGGAAGAACAAATTCGACTGAACATGCATTCACCTTGTCTTTTTTAAATGCTTATTTTTAGGGCATGTTTTATAAGGTGTACAGTACATAGCAGAATTTGCAAATAAAATGCTTTCCTGGCAGATGTATTATAGAACCTTTCCCCAATTGAGGTTCATGATCAAAAACATTTGGAGACCATTTGTCTAAGCAGTAGTGTGATTTAAGTTTGCAATTTTCTTTAGGCTTCTCCATGTCGAGCACGTGTAAGAAAAGAGAACGGAAAAAATATTCTTCTTTTTGAAGAACTCCTTCTTTAAAGGAATTTCTATTTTTGTTCACTTTTAGGGTAATCAGGGAATGGGCTCAGGAATTTATTGCTTTAGTATTGCTTTATTACTGGAAAAATCTGCTTGGCCACAGGGAAGGGCCACCAATTCAAAGAAATTGTAAAGCAAAGCAGATAACCTTTTCTTCTGAAGGGTTTTTAAGGTTTTAACTAGAATGCCCTAGAAAAAAAGGGAGGTATTGGTTCTCCAACTACAGAGACTGACAACTAAGAATTCAAAATGTGAAATAAGAAAATCTTCTTAAGAAAAAACACTTTTAAGTTAAATAAGCATTACTTTTCTGTAGGAAAACAAAAGAAATGAGGGCACATATCTAATACTTTGAAAAAAAAATACAAAAGCCTGAAATATCATTTGACACTTTGATTAAATTTGTACAAGAGAGTTTACTAATAATTTGTATTTCTGGGATAACACAGAACTTTCAATTGCTTAAAGAAAAAAAAAAATACGGTGGCTTATTTATGCCAGTGCCCAAAACGATGAATGCAATGGTGCCCTAAATGCATATTGTTAAAGGTGAAAATGCTAAATGTATCTTTTAACAGAATGGCAATCATGATCTGTTAGAGCTTAAGGTAGAGATAAAGAAAAATTGCAATCATCTAAAAACAAAACAAATAAAAAGAAAATGAAAGAAAGAAAAAGGAAAAAGAAAGTCATCGATCTATTGGGAGAAAAGTCGGGAGGAAGAGTGTGTACAAATTTCTACCTTAAGACACAGGCCACGGCTCATACCAGATTTCATCTTGTTTGTTAAATTCCTTATGTGCTCGGAATCCCATTAACTTGTTTCCTTATTACCTCAATCTTTCCTTGGTACACAAAGTTAACCACCCCTCTGTAACTTCTTGGAAAAGCAATGCTTGCAATGTTTTAGATGAAAAAATAGCCATAGGCAAATCAAAACTATACTTAATGACTTGGAGGCCAGCAGATGAGGATTAAGGGAGGTAACATTTATTTAGGGATTACTAGGGCCAAAGCCACCTTAATTAATCACTCCTTATTTGCTCTCCTTAGTATGTTCCTTTCTAGATCCACCTTGCTTTAGTCACTGATTTTAACTTCTGCTTTGATGGCGTTCTCAGCCAGGGGCACAATTACTGTGCTGGCAGAAACCTGGGCAAGGACTGTCACCCGGGAGTGGGCTGGCCGTGGTCGGCTCCCAGGCACTAATCGGCCAGTTCAGCGCCAACAAGTCAATCCTCTGCATTCGAAGTACGAGTTCCACCGCCTGGTGTCAATGAATGCCACCTGCAAAGCCCCGTTCCTTCTGTTGCTTGGAAGAACCCAGACAACTTCCCCCTGGCCGGGAGGTGCGGATCTCATTCTGGGAGGTTCTCCCAGGGGGCCCGGCAGCGCTGGGGACCACGCACACACCACACCCACACCTGGGAGGCACTGGAGACACTGAAGCAGGAGACCAAACTCTCAGACGGTCACGGAGGAAAGGGGGAAAAAACAGGCAAGACGGAAATCTTTCCATACCAGATAGAAAACACGGTCCTCAATGACTTCGATAAGGAGGGTCCATACCCACACCCAGTTTCGAAACTCACGAGGCAGCTCAGAAGTAGTTTTTTCTTTTGCCGATTGCTGGGAGAAGAGCGTGCCATGTGCTCGTACCTACTATTCCCATCACCGTCCACACCGCCTGTTTCCTCGCGTCTGTGGCTGCGGAGGGCCCACCAGGCCATGGCGGGCACACTCCCATCGCATTCCTTGCCGATGACTGAGAAGTCGGCTGGGAGGTCGCAGGAGGAAGCGTGCCCCGCCATGTTCGTGAGGGCCACGCAACGGCTCAACACACACTCAGCAAACAATAAACTGTAAATACAGAACGAGCCAGGCAACTTGGATATGGAGCAGAAAAAGAGAACAATCGTGCCAATTTTGTTCATCAGGAAAGTCTGGGCATTTGTGTCCAGTGACTCCCACGTCACAGCTGTCTGTCCCCTTTCCGCCAGGCCCAGCATGGTTAGTTGACTCGGGGTGAACGGGGAGCCCTCCAGCATTGAAACAATTTGGTCAATATTTAAAAATGAAGAGGTTTCACATAGAAATAGAATTTCTGACTTTTTTTTGGAGGGGGGGATGGGGAGATCTGGCAATAATGGGCCCAGAGTCCAGACCCGTGTTCTGCAAATACCAGCGGCCCCTCCGCCCATTACCGCCCAAAAGCATCTGCATTTTTGGCCTTTACCTTAATTCAGGAATTTATCAAAAATAGATTAGTCACCGGCTGGTGCCAGGCTCTGCGCGAGGTGCTAGGGTGACAGGGAGGGCAGCTGTCCCAGACCCATGGCTCAACTGTTCTACCATGAAGAATCTACACCAAACGATACATTTAGAGAGTGTGGCCCTCACTCCCACACCACAATTCTTTATATATTTATATATACACACACACATGCAATTCTTTTTTTTTTTTGGCCTGGCCCCTTCCTGGCACAACACGTTCCCATGGGTGCCTCCCTGGGCATTTGCTGAATGTTCTCTCCTACTTCTGACATACTGTGAATGCCAGGGACCGGTGGAGCCATAGTTATAGGGGCGACCTAGATTCTGCTCGAATATATATAAACCATGCTTCATATGGTTTCTTTAGCAACTATTACTAAGATAAGACTGGGCCATAGCAGGGTGGTAGACAGCATGCCTGAGAATCCAAACCATAATTCACTTATAAACCTCTAGAGAGTTAGCTTACGATTAATGAAGGCAGGGAAGGTTTTGTCACCGCCAGCAATAGAAGACACAGCAAGATGACCTGAAAGTAGCCTGAGATCTAGGTGTTTTCAGGGTGAGGTGTATAGGTAGCTTTTTAAAAGATCATTTAAAAAAGGGTAGCATTTTGAACTGCTCTTGTAAAAATCTAGGATACAGTTTTTCTGTTTTTTTTTTTTCCTGTTGTTTCAGTTATTTTATGTGGAAAATAACTGTTAGGAAGATTGTGCTTGATGCCATCCTTTTAAGAAGCCCTCCCTGTTAATCTGAGCCACCCTGGGCGCCTCTGTCCTGAGGGAGGTCACGGTGGCACTACTGCTGTCTGTAGAGGTGAAATTATGTGGCACATACAGTGATCAACTATGTCAACCTTCAGCCAACCAACCCACCCAATCACCCAGCCACCCAGCCATCACTGGCTCCTTCCAGATGCTGAGACAGAGGTTCTTGTGTGGGAGGTTATTAGGGAGAAGAGAGGAAGGGGGGGGAGTGGGACTTGGCAGAGGGAGAGTGGAGCTATGATGCCTAGCAGAAGCTGACCCTCATTGGTACAGGAGGCCAGAGCCTTGATGCCCCCACACTGGTCAGTTCTGGGATAGAGGCTACCCCCAAAAGGGGCAGAAACTGGGTGAGGTGGCTCTGCTCGGCCGAGGCAATCTCCAACAGGGCTGAATGTGGCTGGGGAATAAATTCTTTTTTCCTGAAGGGACCTTAGGCATGTCACTGTGACCAGTGCACCAACCAACTAGCCAACCAGCAGCGAGACCCAGGCTCAAGGAATTAGAAGGCTCCAAAGACTTGTGCCCTAAGTTCATCATCTGGAATCTCTCAGAAATCTGAAAGCCTTTAACCTGGACACCATGAAAATACTACTGATCCCATTCCAAATCATTAGTTCATCTATCCATGTAAGGAGCTTCAAAAGGAAGATGGGCAAAACCAATATTAAACGCAACAGTTTAAGCTTTTAGTATAGACTATGTCAACCAAAACCCCGAATATTGACCCAATAATTTCACTGGTAGGATTTTATTCTAAGGAAACCCTCATTGTAGTGGGCAAAGATTTAGATGCAAATATGTCCCTGCAAGGCAAACAAAATACCATTGCAAACAATATATTTTTATGCAAATAAAATATCATGATCCCTGACCAGATAACAAATATGTTAAATCTATTTGGTAGGCTATCAAAGCACTCACAGTTAAGGAGGTGAAAGCTATTTAATGATATGAAAAGATATTCATGACTTGCTGTTAAGAGAAAAAAGCAGGTTACAAAGCAATGTTTATTGCTGTGACTCTATTTTGGTGAAAGGAAAGAATATGTGCTGTAGTATCAAAGAAGATCGCAATGTTTTACTTTTTGCTTATTTGGATTTACCAGAATGTCCACAATGAACCTTTATTACTTTTGTAACAACAAAAAGGTTTTGTACCCCCCCCCCCGCCCCCCCACCAGCCCCCAATATTGTATTGCAATGGTCAGGGTAATTACAGTTAATAGACACACCATGTAAAGTTAAAGGGTAGCTGGAGAGAAAACCTGCCTGCCCCTTTTTTGCACAGTGGTTTGGTATCATGGCTTTTAATTTGTTTGCACTGTATTACGCACAATCCCTACTGTCGTTTTTAACCCATTAATATTTTGGAATGCCAGGTATTCAAAGCATCCTGGTTTTTTTAGCTAAATACCTCTAAAAACAGGGCTTTCACTAGAAAATATTGATTTTGCTTTTCTTTGGTGGCCTCTCCTGCCATCCGTCTTTATCTGGAGAAACACCCGATTCATCGGTTGTGCTGGCTGAGCCGTTCTCCCTGGGGTCGGGGCTGTGTGGGTGCCATGAGAACAGTCAGTCATCTGGTTCTGTCCTGCTGTGTAACTGGGCCCAGCTTTGCACGAGTACGAGCAAAGCCCACAAAGCGCATCGCGTAGGCCCCAGAGTGTGGCCGGCAGAGAGTATCTGCCATTCTCTGGGAAACCTCCCATCCGGGCATGGCTAATGAACCCAGCACCATGCCTTCTCTGAGCAAAACTACTTGAATTCTTTCTCGTCATTGCCTTGTCCCTAAATCTACTCCTTCCTCATCTGCATTATTTTCTCCATTCTTCTTGCGGTCCCAGAATCACATCCAGGCCCTCCCCGTTCTCCCTGGAGAGCCCCTTCCTCTGACTCTCCCTTCTAACGAGACTGGAATGTTATCTAGTAAAGGTTTTCCCATTAATGATGACAACTGCTTAACGTACAAGGCCTTCCAGAGATTTGTATCTAATCAGCGAATTCTGGAGATCAAAGTCTCAACCCCAAAGGAATGCATCGCTAAGGGGAGAATTCAAGGCAGCAAGTTAGTTACAGGGGAAAATTCCTGGCACAGGTGGGCTCTTCCGGGGCTGGGTGCTGCCCACCTAGAGATGAAACACCTATTGTTCTAGCACCTACACTGAACAGATTCTTGTGTGGGCTGACTGGGGTTAAAAACAGGCTTCCAAGCCTAAAGGAAAATCACTCATTTCTCCTTTCATCTAGCCACCCTTTATGAAGGATCTGCCATGGGCCTTCTTGAACCACAGGACTGGGTCAGATTACTTCTATTATATATCCTTGTAACACCAGGAACCTCTATTTCTTAGCATTTATCACATTTTGATTGGTTTCCTCCACTAAGGGTGGACCATGCCACAGACCCTGGAACACTTAAAACTCTCCATAAATATTTGTTGAACAAATGGATGCAGCTAAGTACCTGACTTCGCCAGAGACACAGAGAGGGGGGTGGTACAGTGGTATGGTTATTCCTTCAAAAAGCTCACATTCAAACCAATCTGGAAATAATCACTAAGCCAATAGCATGTGCTCAGTACTCTACTAGGAGCTCCAAAAGCCTAAGACATAGTTTCTGCTTCCTATCCTGTTCCAGCAGGATGAGGGACACACACAGAAGAGGTGACAAGGGCACCTTGGGGGCAGGAAAGCCTCTAAAAGGCTGCATGACGTGAACTTCAAGATCTATGCTGGAAGGGCGGGGAGCGGTCACACGCAGGGAGCCACGCAATGTGTGACTTCGTGTTTGCAAACCTTGTTAGTCACCTGCTTCCCGCCGTCAGCTGGAGTGACAGCCGCTGGGACTACCTGTCCTGAGCCCCGTGCCTGCAACCAGGGTGCAGGCTGGACGGGCCTTCTTGGCGGGATGTGTTCTCCCAGGGAGACTGAGCCCAAAGGCCAGGGCAGAGCCAAGCCACAGAAGCAGGCTCACCGCGATGGCCTTGTCTCAGCGTCACCTCGAGTTTGCTTCCTGCTCTCGCGGGCAGATGGCGGCACTGCACAACGGGCAGTTTCGACCGGTCGGCGGCGGCACGTGTCACCCACGCTTCCAGAACCCGGCCGGAGGACCATCTGAATACCAGCGTGACATTTTCTAGCAGAAGGTTTCGCTAGTGGGGTGCATGTGTGTTGGTCCCCACAGAGGCTGGTCCGAGCCACGGCTAAAGAAAGTCGTTTCAGAAATGAGGAAGTATGTCTCGGGCTCCTTGTGGTTTCTGATGAGAACTGCTGCCACGTGGGGCATAAGAAAAAGGAAAATACTGACGCGACAGCCGGGCACAGTCAGTGGGCCCTCCTGAACGAGGAGGGCCGCAGCTCCTTTGGGCTCTGACATTCTTCTGCAAGGCTGGAATTCCTCTCAATGTTTCTCAACACTGATGGCACTTGGAGGAAACAGCGTCTCCTTGTGTGGCCCTGTCCCTTGCGTTCTGGGCTGTTTATCGCCTTGCTTGTCCGTTCCTCCTCCCCCAAATGCCAGCCGCTCTCCCCTACTCCAAGAGTCTCCCAGGGATTTTCAAACGCTGCCCCCCCAACACCCCCCCCCGGGGCGGGGGAGGAGTAGCGGTACCACCCTTGGGGCATAACAACCCTGGAATCTAAAATTTAGCAGGTCGGTCTAACATCCTAAGAATAACTCCACACACCAAATGCATTCATTTAGTTTCTTGCTCAACAGGAAAGAATGAGCTCTTTTAATATAGAGCTCCCTTCAGTGAGGTCCAAAGGAGACAATGACATCGTCCATATCTCAGCTGCTGGGTTGAGAAACACAGATAGGGGTGTTGAAAGCTCAGTCAGTTTTAAATAAAATGAAATTCCTCAGAGATACACCATTCTCTTGGACCATGTGAAGGATGGTAAAAGAAAAGTAATTTACTGAAATAAAAGGCATAAAAACAAACATTTCAGTAATTTAGAAAATGGCTAGAAACAGACCGGGCAAAAGCTTACTTCTTTCCATTAAAATATCCCACCTAGTAATACTCTCTTCCCGCCAACATTTCTTGCCAGTAGGCTGAGGACTTTCTATGCTCAGGCTCTGAGAGAAAATGACATTAAAATGCTGACTTCGTAGTATCTGTTGGCAGTTTCTTCCTTATCATTAGGTTCTTTTTTTTTGAAATGTAGGAAAAAAATTGTTTTCTTTGTTTCAAACTCATAGGCTCTAACTTAAAATCATTTACTGGTACAATTCAATTCAATTATTTTAATTTAATTTAATTATTTGAAATTAAATTATCTGAAAAATTCCAATAATGCTGTTAATAGATTGTCAACAGACATGTAACCCCTATTTATTTTAGAAGCGGATGCAAAGAAGATAGCACAACGTGAATAAGAAAAACCATTGTAGCTTAAAAGCAAAACTATCTTTATAGTGGGAAGATAAACAATGCACACGCAAATACTAGTAAGCAAATAATTATAACTCTCCAACTCAGAAAGTAGAAGTCAGAAGGTACAAACAACACCCACCATACCAGGAACTGAAGAATAGGAGGAAGCTGGTCTAGAATAGCAATGGGTTTTTCCCTGAGATGTATATTTTACAAGAAACGTTCAATTCCATTTGAGATACGGAAAGACAGTGTGTTTTTCCCATTAAAAGGGGAAACAGGAAAGGTATAAGTAGCTTGACCCATTACTATGTCCTAGCTGGAAAATTTTTAAAAGTGGAGAAAAGGATTAGTCATGAGTACATGACTTATTAAAAATGGCTTTCTGGAGAACAGAGATGTATGTACATGAATAAATATTTCCCCAACCCTATTTTGGGGTCTATACTTTTGAAAGGTCTACAGTGAGCAAAGCAGTGGATTTTGTCAGTGGTGTTTTCTTTGGCACACAAAGGGCCACAGACAAACTCCCACCAGGCTACAGCCCCCACCACCAGGGTCAAGCTGCGTTGGAATCAGGGAAGGGTTTGGGCCCCATAGCCCAGGGGCTGTGGAGGACTGTCTCACACGCCTGAGAGAAAGGGGCTGTCTCCAGCAGAGCCAAGAGAGGGACTATCACTGCAGCAGGCTTCTCGCTTAGACCTGCTGCTCTTTCTTTCTTTTTTTTTAATTTTTTTTGAGACAGAATCTCGCTTTGTTGCCCAGGCTAGAGTGAGTGCTGTGGCGTCAGCCTAGCTCACAGCAACCTCAAACTCCTGGGCTCAAGCGATCCTCCTGCCTCAGCCTCCCGAGTAGCTGGGACTACAGGCATGCGCCACCATGCCCGGCTAATTTTTTCTATATATATTTTAGTTGGCCAATTGATTTCTTTCTATTTATAGTAGAGACGGGGTCTCGCTCTTGCTCAGGCTGGTTTCGAACTCCTGACTTTGAGCAATCCGCCCGTCTTGGCCTCCCAGAGTGTTAGGATTACAGGCGTGAGCCACCGTGCCCGGCTGACCTGCTGCTCTTTCCACGGCACGTCTACCTCACCTGCTCCCTGCCAGGTATGCAAATATACCCCAGGGGATGTGTCATTTGGAAAAAGTAGTCCCAACAGATAAAGTAGAAAGCTGTCATGAAGAAGCCAGGAGAATGAGATCAATTAAGTACCTTGTTCACCGCTACGGGTTGAATTCCGTCCATACCCGCAATGTGATGGTGGTACGGTTTGAACGTGTCCCCTAAAAGTCCATGTGTTAGAGACATAATTGCCACTGTGACAGAGACGGGTCTTCATGAGGTGATTAGGCAGAGCCCTCAGGGAGGGATGAATGCCATTATGGCAGGAGTGAGTGAGCTATAGAGGGAGTGGGTTGCTGACAAAAAGGATGAGTTCGGCCTGATTTCTTCTGTCTTGGGAGCTCACTTCTGTCCTTGCCTTCCAGCAAGATGCCGGCGCCATGCTCTTGGACTTCTCAGCTCCCAGAATTGTAAACCAAATAAATCTTTCTTCTTTATAAACTACCCAGTCGGTGGTATTTTGTTATAGCGACAGAAAACAAAGACAGATGATATTTGGAGCTGGGGCCTTTGGGAAATGATTAGGGTGAGGTGACATCATGAGGGGTAGGGTCCTTATGATGGGATTGGTGCCCTTCCTTATAAAAAGAGGCCAAACGATTTGTTCTCTTTTTTCACACCATGTGAGGACACAGCAAGAAGGTGACAGTCTGCGAGCCAGGAAGAAAGCCCTTGCCAAGAACCAACCTTGCTGGCACCCCGATCTCAGACTTCCAGCCCCCACAACAGCCAGAAATGAATTTCTATTGTTCAATGCACCAACTCTGTAGCAGCCTGAGCAATGGAGACACCCACCATCACTCAGCTTTGGAACCAGGATTTTGAACCAGGGTCTACGGATCCTAAGCCTATGTTCTTAACAACTTGCATTTTACCGCTTTTTGGGAAGCACTGAATTAAGACATTCAATGTGTTTTCCCAACAGTGGCCTTTTTGCTTTCCAAGCTATACGTGCAATTTGTTTTGCATAGCTAGATATGTGCTGGGTGTTTAAGAATTTTGTAATTAACATATCAATAATCAAATCAGTTCTGCTATTAATAATAAAGTGACAAATCTGATTTCTGTGAAAGCCCTTTAATGTACTCTTAACCTGGGAAAGCTGAGTTTTCAGGTTTAAACTGGGAAAGCTGGGAAAGTAGAGTTTTTGAAAGGGTAAAAACAATAAAAATGTTAAGGCAATACATGCTTAGAATGTAAATTCTCTGCAATATTCAAATTTTTGAAATATGAGTATAATACTTTTTAAAAGAGCTTTATTGAGCATACTTCATGTATCATTATAGTACTTATAAAATCTTTGTCTTTATAGTATGACAAAATTGTTATATTGCTTAACATCAAAATAAATATAGTTTTAATTGAAAAACATTATTCATGATAATTTAGGAAGCCATTATTAAACTTCTACATCTGTCAGTAAACCCACTAACGTTCAGTGCAAAATATGCTGGCAGAAGAATGTTAAATTATGTATTAGTGCCATCTATTAAAAAAATTATGTTTCTTCTAAGCTCATATCATAAAATCAAGTAAAGGACTATTCTAGAGTACAAAGCAATTACAAAAAAAAGTGCACACTTTTCCTCTTTGCATTTATTTAGTGTAGGTTTGATGATTTTGGTAAATTGCGCTGCTAAAAAAACTGCCTTGTTGTGGTCCGACACCCAGGACAGGGACCGTGTATGTGATTTTGTTTGCTGGGCGCTGGGCGATGACCGAATAGTGTCATGTCTGAAGTTCTCCCTCGCTGGCTTCAGTGGCTCATGCTCTTTACTGTTTCCATCCTGCATGACGAGAGGAAGGCGTCCCTGTGCCACTAAGGTGCGTGCCCGTGCGTGCTCTGCGTGCTGCGTGTTCTGACTCACGTTCTCTGTGCCCCTCGAAGGCGCTGGGTGAAAAGAAGGGAGACAGAGAGCCACGAGCCACGCTTGTGGTGGCCTGCGTGCAAAAACATAAAATTTGCCATGCGGGCACTTTCAGAGGCTTAAGCTACGACTTTATATAATTATTATTTTTTTCTTCTTTTACAGCAATGCTCATTTTCTAGCCTGTTGGTGGTTTGAGTGATGCTCTAATCTGCTTTCGAGTTTGAAGACGCGTATATCATCAGATGATTCATTGTGTGTGCTCAAGATCAGCATTAGTGGTGAGTACGTAGGATCCCCCAAAATGACAAATTAGGGAGGGAAATGGAGAAAATTAATACCCTCTCACAGTCAGGGTGGGGCTGGCGGCCCTCCAGTCCAGGTTTCAACAGGACTGCACGATACCTGCCTCGTTTCCAATGTACGTAAAGGAAAACCAGGTTTAACTTCAGCGGTGGCACCTACAGCAACTCTCCCTGAGGTCATGTCCCCAAGGTGCAGGACAGTGATGCAGACCAGGAGGAGGAGGAGGTCAGTACCTCATGGCTGACGTTCTGGGAGACTTCTGAGTGCAAGTGGCTGGGAAGTGGTTTGCCAATGTTATCATTTCATTCATTTGTTTATCCACCCATCCATTCATTCATTACTTCAATGAACCCTATAGGCACTGACTCTGCCCCCTGCTGCTGGGGCCCAGAGATGACCACGCCATAGTTCCCTGCAGTCAGTAGCTCCCCAGGGCAGACCTGACCACCCAGATTGACTCCAGGAGCTACTGAACACAGACCCGGATGTCATTCTGATGTTCCTGCTGGAGCGGGCAGCTTCAGGGCAGCACAAGGACGGGGAGGTGGGACAGGTAAGAATAGGAGAAGCACAGCCAGGACTCCTGAGTGGCAAAGGTCCACCCTGTTCTCTGCAGAACATCCTGGATGTGTTTCTACAGAAGTCTTCTCACACAGCAAAACCCTCTTCAATGGCCTAATGTATAACTTAGAGAATTATGTTATTGTTGTTCCAATACTTACTTCCACAATAAAATACCAGATCTGTCCTCTCCCTCCTAAGGGGCAGACAGAACCGTTCTCAAAAGGAAATAGAAGAACAGCAAAATAACTGAGTCTGAGAAACGGTTCTGCAAATTGTAGTTTCTATGAACTTTGTTATGAGTTGAATTTCATCCCTCCCTAAAATCCCTAGCTGGAGTCCTAACCCTCAATCACTCAGAAAGTGACTGTAATGAAGGTAAAGCCTTTAAAGAGGCGATTAAGTTAAGCTGAGGCTGTTAGGTTGGGCCCTAATCCAATCTGCCTGGTGTCACTGTGAGAGGAGGAGATTTGGCCACACAAAGGGACACCAGACAGAGGAAAGACCACGTGAAGACAGAGAAAGTGTCACCTTGGAAGCCTTGGAAGAAAGCAGCACTGCCATCACCTTGATCTTGGGCATCCAGCCTCCTAGTCCCTGAGACAATATTAAGCCACCTAGTCTATGGCATTTGTCCTGGCAGCCCAAGCAGACAGACACAGCTTCCAAATTCAGTGTAGGTAACAATATAAAATGTCACATAGGGTTTCTGCAGGAGCCCAGGTTACTATCTACAGTTTGCTTGAATGTTTTCAAGGAAAGGTTTCTAAAAGAAAATGATTAGACACGAATGGAATGACGGCTCCAGTCTACCCCGCTAGGGCACACCCAGCTACCTGCAGACGCATTCAGCGGTGCGAGCAGAGCTTTATCACGCATCTGATGGAATTCACATCCTGCCACACTCTAGTACCGAGCCGCAACTCAGCCGCGTATGCAAAACCACACGACTCACTGATGTTGATAAAGTAAGACAAGCGATTCCATGAAAATGATTAAACTCGCCTTTTCAAATGCCACATTCTTGGCAAGCATTTGGAATGGAACTCTTTTTTTTTTTAAACTGAAGACCCAAGAGAAACAGTAGAAAGGCTTCAAAGGCACCCATTTACATAAAGAGAAAATATCAAAAATGTATGCATGCCAGTAGTAGCTATTTTTAATCTTAAACCCCGAACACTGTTCCTTTTCAAATGGTGCGTAATGGTGTGTGAGAAGGCCTCCTGGCTGGCTTCAAACTGGAAAAGTCACAGAAATTTACCCTTGCAGAAAATATCTATAATCGTTTCTTCCTTGGAAAAAAATAATGACAAACCCTGAATCATATTTCCTAGGATTTTAAAATAATGATGTCGATGTGCTGGTTTATTTGAAAATTCCATGGTATTAAAATAACCAATTAAAGATTAACCTATTTCCACTGGGGCAATCAGGGGAAAACAGGAGGAGGCAGAGAGCAGCTGTGCCACTCAGGCTTAACGACGTCTTCAGCTGGTCCCAAACCCACGTTCTGACAATTGGTGATTCTTAGTTATAGCTGCCCGAAGTTTCCACGCTGGGACACTACCCTGGTAAACATTCTTTCTTGATTCTTTCAGGTCTTAATTCTTAGACCTCCTAAACCTTTGTTCATTGAGCTTCTGGCATTTTCCTTTTTAGCACTAATGTTGAAATCCCTTCTTGTCTCTCTGAGCTTCCCAGAACCCTTTCCCTACATGTTGGAGAATGAAGACAAGTGGGCTGTGTTAAAAAATAAAAAAAAAACTTAGAATGAAGACTTAAGAGTAGGGCTCATGGGTCCCCAGGGGGGACTTAGATGACCAATAGTTCTAGAAACCTTCCTTGCTAATGTCAATGGAAAAAAAATAAAAGCCAAACTCTATAAAATAATTTTAAAGAGATTTACTTTGAGCCGAATTTGACCTGGAGCCACGCTCAAGAAGCCTTGAGCAAGTGGACTAGCCATGGTTGGGTCACAGTTTGGTTTTGTACATTTCAGGGAGGCAGGGGATATAGGTAAAGTCATAAGTCAATACGTGGGAGGCATACATTGATTTAGTCTGAAAAGGTGGGCCATCCTGAATCAGGGGCTTAGAGGTTATAGTCTGGTTTAAAGAGTCTTTGGCTTGTAATTTTTTAAAGACACGAAGCTTTGTCTAAAGGCTTGGAATGTTTCAACATTAGGAGCTGTTTATCAGATAAGCCGCAGGATATAGATTTGTTGTGTAAATTGAGGACCTACAGGTTTGTCTTTCATACCCTTAGGCCTGTTAATGGGTTACAAAGGAAGTCTCTAAGAAGGGAGGGAGGGGGGCATGATGAGGCCTGTCTGACATCCCTCCTCCTTGCAGACTATTTAGTTTTAGGATCCTCCTTTGGCCAGGAGGGGGTCCATTCAATCAGCTGGTGGGGGGGGGGCGGTGAGCCTTAAAATTTTATTTTAGTTCACACTAAGAAAGTCCAGTCAATGGAGAAAGGAAGAAATGACCAGATCTTTACAAGCTTCGGCAGAGTCTGGGACAGACGGCCGTGTGCTCAGAGGAGGAAGAGAGGCTCAAGACACAGGTGGGAAGGCCAGTAGGATGAGGACTCATGCCATGTCCCTATTGTGTTCCTCTTCACCCCCCTGGGGTGTTCCTCAGTCCTGCTGGGCTTAGGGCGTGAATGTGATGTGAAGACGTTCAAGGTCTTGGCGACAGGAGGGCTCTGTATTAGTGTTCGGCCGTGACACGCTTTTAGGGTTCGGCGTCTTGCTAGCTCTCCAGATGGAGTTCATTACAGAGCGTCCAGCAGCGCTGGCATCACCCACGAGCTTGTTAGAGAAGCAGAATCTTGGGCCCCACCTGAGATCTACTAAAGGGGAATCAGCATTTTAACAAGATTCACAGGTGGTTCCTGTGCACAAAAAACGTTTGAGAAGCACCGGTCTAGGATAGAGGTGGAGGCAGGACGTGCCGATTGCTACCGTCTGATTGCTAAGTGACACTCTGTGAGGAGAACATCAGAACATCTTGGGTTAACTTCTGGACCAATCACTCTCCATAGGGAGCTTGCCAGACTGCCACAAAAGGCAAACAAGGCAAACCTAGTTTACGGCATTTCTCCCAGAGAAAATGTTTACCGGGTTGCCAAGGGCAGCAGAATCAACTGGAATTCGTTGGCGTTCAACAGGACTGCAGTTACTCCCATGCAGGCTCCATTCTTAATTGCCTTAGATATGCTCGTTAAAAAGAATTATGCACACATATACCACGCGTACCAAGCTGAAATTGTTGAACGCCTGTGTGCAAACCTATCGATCATAAAAGATGGTGAAGAGGCTGCCTTGATTATATTTTAACTGACTGACATGGCCAATAAAAGCAACACGCTTATTTCCCTCCATGTGAAATTTTAGTGGTTGACTGTATTTTTGGCATTTTCCTCTAGACATGTAGTTTTATGGACTTTACATGACTCAAGCTTTTCATCCACCCTGTTTGCCCATGTTTTTCTTTTCTCTTTCACAGGATGATAAAAGACTGGAATGCAACTGCCTCATTCTGAGTTTCTGACTACCTTTCTAAAACACAGCATAACATGGGGAGAAGCAACGCTCTTCCACACCATAAATGGCACGGGTTTGGAAGCAGCCAGACCAGAGGTATGAGAAAAAAATATTAGAAACAAAAGAAGCAGACGGATGCCTCTCCTTTGCAGCAGCGACTCTGCCAAAGCCAAGAGCTTCTGAAACTTGACCCAGCAGCCAGGATGGGAGCTTCAGATGAACGACCCCATCCCCAGTGGAGCTCGGAGTGGGGGAGGAAATTCACTGGAGCCCCGTCCGGAGGGATGAGCCACTACTGAAAGGGCTTCGGTGCTTTTGCTCCATTGGTACTTTTCAATTGTATCTCAAAAATTATAATTGGAAAAAAAAGAAGAAAAAAGCCTCCAGGTGTCTGCATCATTATGCCACATGATTTACAGCACATAAAATCATGGAAAGTCACGCCACTTCCTGATAGCACACGGCTCATGCTGGCCACTGAAACCCTTCTTCTGACTAATTCATTCCATGCTGTAGTTTTCCATGGCTGACTCACAACCATATCCTACTTTTTTCATTTCCTGACATGATTCTGATGAAGGTTATTCCGCATAAAAAGTGGAATGATATATATAAAATGCCCAGAAACCTAGGTACAATGTTAAAATCTGGACTCTAAATCCCAAATGGACCTTGGGCTGCACAATCCTAAGAGGAACCAGTGTCTCTGGTTCTGAGGGACACCAAACATTCCAGGGGATGAGCCCGCGGCACAGTGCTGGGCTCAGGATCAAAACTTCCTGAGTTTAGTTCCCGACTCGGAGCTACTTGTAGCAGCAAAACGAATAAGCTATAAAGCAAAACTCTTCTCAGACCAGAGAGAGGTCTGACATCAAGAAGGAACACAATTAAGGTGCAAAGGGGCTAAGCAGCAGCACACATGGCCGTACTCTGGAAGGTGGCGTGTCATGGTGTCTTATTCAAAGGGACATTTTGGTATTTAATCACTCATTTTTTTACATTATCACCAAAAGGAACATGGAGTACTCTAAGCTGCCTAGATTTGCTACTGTTTTAAGGAAAACAAATGCTTTAAAATTACTTGTGATTAAAAAAAAAACTCTTAGAAACAATGCACAATTCAAATTGTTAGTCGGAGCACATGGAAAAGAGTAAGTAAACAAGCTAAGTCTTTACTGATTCTTTCTCATGCTTGTCTTCTTTCTTTGAAACTTATAATTATTTTTATGTTTCTATCTGTAAAAAATGTGAACATGTTTGGAATTAGGCAATCAATTTCACCTAAAAAAAATCATCATTTTATTAGACTCACTCAGTATTTCTAACTGCCTACTAGCGAATATATTTTTAGAACTCTTGCTTTCAAACTGAGGTGTGTATTGGGTGCTGCAAAGTTTGGTTTTAGGTGCGGAAACCCCAAACGCTGCGGATAGAAGGAGCAGCGATGGTACAGCCAGCAGTAGAAAGGCTGATGGGAAAGTGTATGCGCTGGGTTGGACTGACCACACCTGAACCCAGGACGGCACGCTCTCCATGGCACAAAAGGAGAGACGACAGTCACGACTCGCCTCGTGATGTGCAGCAATGAATGGTCAGTACAGGACATCCCAAGTGGAGTAGTCTCGTCCAGACAAAAACAAAACGAACAAAAAACTCTGATCTTTGAGCAAGCTCCCAGACCTACGAGTTTACACAAACAGAGGGAAGACGGAGACGTGTGGAACGGTGCTAGCGGGATGCAACTGCTCTTTCCATACCATGGCAGAGGCCATCAGACAAATGAAGCAGTTTCTACAAATACAAACGACTAAGGATGGAGAACCCAGATATTCAGAGACAGAAGAGCTGGATTGAACAGACACCATGAATGCATCTTATTTAGATTCTATGCCACGCAAGCTAATTATAAAAAGATATTTATGAACAGATTGGGAAAATTTGAATGCAGAATGGATATTTGATGAACATTAAGAGAGTACTTTTATTATTTATTTTATTTCTATTAATAAAGTGTCCTTTTCTCTTAGAGATGCACATGAATGAAATGACATGCTGCCTGGAGAGGAGGGAATGTGTGCGGGTGGGAAGGGGCATTCCACGCATTGATAATTGTTGGGGCTGGGTCAGGAGTTACGTATGTGAGGTTCATAGAATACCCTCTGTGCTTTTGTGTACACTTGAAAATTTCCGTAAGAAAAAGTTATTTTTGAAAAAATAAAAGGCAAAGAAAAAAAGCAGCAAAGACCTGATAAGGGGCTTAAAATAAGGTCAATGCTACCCACACTAATTCTATTATAAATAGACGTGGTATAAGACGGCTTTCATAATAAAATGTGTAATTCACACATGTTGAAAATACATAATTTAATTTTTAGCAATTTTTCCAGACAGTGAGGTCTCTGATGAAAAATCCCATACTCCGACAACACTAAAAGTATAAAACAGAACTCTCTTGGACACAGTTTATTTTTGCAATCATTGTAATATAGTCAGTAGCGAAAATATTGAGAACAATTTTTGAGAGGCGAGGAAAATAAGAGCAGAGAAACGTCTCAGCGCACCTTTCAGGGGAAGACCAAGTATTATTGAAGTTGGTGTTTCTTAAGACGGAACAGAAGCACACGGAGCTCAGCTGTGATGAGTCTATCACAGCGCCTGAAACGTCTAAGGGCAAAGCTGAGACCGGCGCTCTCACTGCACTGCTGTTGATAACATCTGGACACGTTTACGGTACCTTTAAATCTATGGTAAAGGTAATGTCCATTCGCCACTCAGACACCCCACGCTCGTATGGCTCATTCTAGCACCTACTGCAGAAACTCTCACTCATACTTCCTTCCCATCATCAGCCAACGAGGTGTGGAGGCGGCCGCCTGCACGCGTCTGTTTTGTGCAGGGAAGACTGGAGCAGATCAGTCACGCGATTGCTCAGGGCAGGGCAGGGCAGGGCAGGGCAGGGCAGGGGGCCAAGGCGAGGCTAGAACAAGAGCCCAGCCCAGACACTGCAGTCCCAGCAGGCAGCTTTCGCCATCCCAGTGTGTGTGCTTCTGCCAAGCCTGGGGGAGATAGATGCTAAACCAAATGGCATATTAAGACACGTTCGCAAGTATCATGTGGTGGCTTTTCAAAATTCAAGGTTAATTTTTAAAAATAGTAAACGTGAAAATGACTTCCACATTTAATATATTTGAAAGATATATTCAAATATATTTGAATATAGAAAGCCAGCGGACAGAAAGGTGCTGTCCACTTTTCACAAAAGAAGATGGCGTTGGGAGGTGTAGGGGTGACCAGTGGTGACGACGGCAACGCAGATGACGCAAAGTGGCAGCTATCATGAACCACCTGCTCCCACCTACCAGGGACTGACGTGAGCACCCAGCATTTGGTCTCCCATGCAGCCCTCCGGCCACGCTAAGAGACAGGGACGGTGGCTTTTTCACACATGAAGCACTAAGGCGACATGTGCTTAAGTCTCTTGGACGGCTGAGTTGGAATCAGAATTTGAAGCAAAGCTGCAATGAAATTGTACCCAGCCTAACACAAATTCCTAAAATAGTGAAGAAGGATCCATCAACCCTGTGACAAACTATGTTGACAAGTGCAAGCTGTGGGGGAGGTGCCTGAGGACCCACGCGTTACCGATGGAAACAGGATGATGCTTTTAATGCTGCTGACAAGTCACAAGATATCTGGCCACTCTGGGAAAGGTACTCTGAACGGCGAGAGAACTCCCAGGGAGAAGGCTGCTTCGGACTTGCCACGGAACCGCTTTGCAGACAGGGTGCCGTGCCGCCCTGTGCGGGCGCCCAGCACTAAAGAACTAACGACGAAACATGCAGGAGAAAGGCAAAGAAGGAAAGGTTTTCCAGGCCAGCCACCTCTTCTAGGGAAGCAAGCCCCGTACACCACGTTCCCCTGTGGCAAAGCACCGTGGCTGCGACTTGGGATGATTGACGAGCTAGAATGATCAAGAACAGGCATTGAATTAAGAATGACCAAGAAAGAGAATTGCCAAGATGGAAGCTTTCATCTCTATTTCAGAGGGCAGAGTTGGAATGCCCTTTGTAAAGAGATTTCAAAATGGTTGAACGTTAAATTTCTAACAACCAAAAGGGTATGTACCCTCCATCAGCTCTGCAGAAAACGTGTTTATCTGAAATGACTTAATGCATTTATTCCCTAAGGATTTTGAGTTGTAGAGGCTTTATACTCTTGCTTCCAAAGGAATCCATGGCATCTTCGAAAGGACACCGGTCCAGGAGTCTGACGTCCTGGTTTCTAGCCCTGGCTTTGGCAATGAAAAGCTACGCTGCACTGGGCAGAACATTTTTCTTCCCTAGATCTCAGTCCTGGCTATTGCAAAATCAATGGTAAAGGCTCTTTCAGCCCCAGAGAAATCCAGGGAATGCAAAAACATGTGACCGAAGGAACATAAAATTGTGGATAATATAATTCAGCTTCTATAAGTGAAGCTAGGAAAGCAAGGCAGAGATGTCTATACTCCAGTGTATTAATATCTATGCTAATGGAGCACTATAAAAACATTCCATCTGAATACTAAAAATAGGCTTCCAATTAATCATAATGTAAAAAGTCATAAATTGCTGTCGTTCTAGCTACACGGAATTCCTGTGAGGGTCGCTGAAAATTGTGCGATTGCAAAGATGGATGGATGTGGTTGACCTATTCCAGGGATAGTTGGAAAATTTGGAACAAGGCCAGGGTTAGGGGAAAAATAAGACTTGCTTGACAAATTAGGTAGTGTCAGAAAGTTTAATATGATCTGTGATGGAGTCACAGCAGAATACTATTCCGGACAACGGCTTACGCGCTCAAGAACGAGTTCAGCAAAGTGTGACTTAACACAGAGCTCCTCGATGAATCCAATTACGTAGGCGGCCATCAGAGCATTTCTTTAACTTTCATTGGCATGGAGAAAGCTAAAGAACTCATTTGTAAGGTACACAAATGTCCTGTTGGAAATGGTCTAATAAGCCTAACGATTTAAATGCCAGGCTCTAAAACATCCCTTTGTTCCAGTGGATTGAGTCAGGCAAAATATCCGGAATTGGGTCCCACAGAGGATCTTGACGTTCTTCTGAACACAGCCCACAGTTTCCAGTTGATTACACAGGCTCTGCCTGGTAATTATTCTAAGTGACATTCAACCTACACTTTGCAGTTTTAAAGGTCCTTTACATGTAGCAACTCTTTGGAGCGTCCCTAAACCCGAGAGAGGATGGGAGGAAGGCAGTAGTGTCCTTATCTTTGTAGAAGGGAGGTTTGGTGAGTTCATTGCTTGGCCGAGGTCATTCACCTCCTAGCCTGCAAAATCAACATTCACATTCATGCCCTCTCTGACTGTTACCCGGGATGGCTGTACTCAAATATTCCTTCTTGAAAATCTTCGAGTCAGTCCCCTCAAAAGGCACAGTTCAAGTATACCGACATACCCTTAGGTTCCGGTGGTGAGTCAGTAAACATTACTGAACATTGGTGAGCTCATGCAGGTCTCAGGCTCTGAACTGAGAGAGGAGCCTCAGACCATTAGAAAAACTTTTTTCCCCCAATTTTATCTTTTAATCCAAGAAGTCAAGTTCTAGGCATTTTTTTTTTTTGAGCGCTCTAACACAAACCCAGAATCTGCCTAAGCTAGTAGTAACAGAGGTTGCAAGAGTTAAGACTTTAACAAGCCTGGTTTAGTCTGAGGGTGTTACAGGCCACAGGCACAGACTAGCACAGGGGCAGGCCACCCCCAAAGTGCCGGGAAGGAGGAACCCATACTGGGAGAAGCTAGAAGATTCCGCGAGGAGGCTGATATTATAAAGCTCCTTCTGCAGACTGCTCCATGTATGGTTAGAAACCTAAGACGTCTGTTAAGGATTTGAAAGCAGGACCTTCCCTCTATCCTTTCTCCATCTTTTACACTTAGAAAAAAGAAGTAATAGAAAATAAGAATAAAAATTGAGGCAAAAGAACAGAAGCAAACAATGGATGTCCTTTTGATATTTATGTCAAGGTTGTTGATTTTTGTGGGACATTCATTTACTGGAAAATATCTTCACAAAAGAGGATTGTTGTCAAGTTCTAAGTGATGAAAATAGGGCTGCATAATGGAAACTATTTTGCAACTCTTTAATAATTTCAATACTTAATATAATAATTTAGAATGTACCAGAAGAAAATGTGGTTCAAGTGACAACAAAAAGAAAATCATGTGTTAAAGATGGGAAATATCGACATGATTTCACAAAGACATCACAAGAAGGATACATCTGTTTAGGAAGCACAGCAAGAGCCCGGGGGAAGCTAAATGGGGAATTACTGATCAAATAAAGAAACAAAAACCAGCCATGTCTACTAACGCCATTCTGACTACATTACTTACAAACTAATGCTGTGTTGAAATCATGATCAGAGCAAATACACAGGATAAAAGTCCCCAATCTGTGCAATTTTCTCCAGCACCAGGAAACTTTTTGGGGGCAAGCGGTTGCTTTACAAACTTTTATTTTTAACACAAAGAAAAATGATCCCCAAAGTGTATTTGTAAGTCGCGGTTGGACTGTCTTTGATTCCGGAAACAGTAATCTGCCTGCATATCCCATTCATTTTAAATAACTGCTCCAGTGCTCTCTATATAAACAAAAAACGCATTCGAAATAGTTATAGCTTCCTCCAAGAGTTAAAAATACTATAGCTAGTTTTGCTTGGCTGGCTCGAGTCCTTAAAAACAGAAATGCAAGAACTAGCACTTTCTGGAAAGCGTTTATCTCTCAATGGATTATTTTACATAAGAGTTAGCTACGTCAGTAATCTGTTTCTGTAAAGAAGAGAAGCTGAACGTGAATCCATACTCGGCGTCAATGCCAAAAAAACCGGAATATTCCGTGCACGCTGGCCCACGTGCGGGGCCACAATGGCCCGTCTGTTCAGACCGGCTGACGCACGCTGGCCTGGCCCCGGCCCGCTGCGTTTTCCGCAGGCACGTAGGGTCCAGGGATTTGGCTTGTTACAGGGCTCGAGATCTTACCCCAATTCAGGGACTCACCAGAAAATTGCAGGTCGTTTATCACCGCGGTGCACGGCTGCCACAGTCACTGACGTTTCCTTAAGTGTGACTGCGCTAGCTGACCCCGGGCACGCCCAGCTCTGTCTCATTCTTTCTGTGCGGTTACGCAGAACGGGCACTGGGAGAGAATCTGACAGAATGCTCTGGGAACTCCATTATGAAGCCATATGAAACAATCGTCTTGTTTCACTTGCCTCTTCAGGCCACGTTTTTGGCTAAAGATCGACGAAGATTTCATGGCACATCGATTTACACTGCAGTGACATCTTCTGGCACATTCTTACGCTCCTGGAAACTCGAATACTCTGTATTCCATGGTTTCCCCTGTAGATTCTGCTTCATTTGGTGATCGCTGATGGTGTGGCTGCTATGTGCCAGGTGTTCCCAAGACAGGATATTTCCTAGGGGAGCTAGACGTGCGGTGGTGGCACGTGGAAAAAGACAGGTGATAAGCGCCAAGATGGTGGTGGCGGAGAGCGGTTCCAAAGGGCCTTGAGTGATGTGGGAAAAGTCGAGGGGTAGAGTGGGCAGTGCCACCTTGGTCCCTCCTCCCAAGGTGGTTTGCTCACCTGAGACATCAAGGACACTTTCAAAAGGACACTTCTACATCAAGTCAGGCAAATGCAAAAGTTAAGCACTGCGTCGCCATGGGATATGGTCAGGGCTCTGGGCCAACCCAAGATGGAATCCCAGCTTCACTCTGTCCTCACCACCTTGGGCGAGTTATTGATTCTCCATGGGCTTTAGTTTTCTCATCCATAAAACGGGATAGTAACACCACAGGACCTGGCTTGTACAGCTGTCACGAGGACTCAATGAGGTAAGCGTAAAATGCCACAGTGCCCAGCACTGTTATGATAAGGGCACGTGGCAGGGTACTTTCACCCACAATAATCAAAGACCCTATTCATGGTACATCCATGTCAACCTGCAGCCACCAGCAGGCCCTGGACATACCTTCTTTAGTAAGTTGGCTATTTTTGTTACTCTGTTTCCACCTTTGTTTGACACGCAGAAAGGGGACTCCTCCACAAACAAACCTTTTATCCTTACTGCTACCCACCTCCTATCAGGCCCAGTGTCACCCACATTATTGTCATCATCTATTGATTATGCGTCCACTGTTTTTGGAGTAAAAGAATGTCGGGAGACACTGGCCTTGCCTTTAAAGAACTTACATCTAAAGCAGGAAGCCAATTCGTTCACGTTAGCTACCAGAAACAGAAGAACACACTGCAGGCTCTAGCGTAAAACTTAACTTGGGGCCAATATCAACATAATATTTTTGAGTCAAAATTCAGGATTTACTGATGCTGACACTGAAAAGTGGCTCAGCCTTTCTGGAAAAACCATTTGGCGATACGCAACGATACTTATACAGGGTCCACGGTCTTGGACTCTATAATTCCATTTGGGGAAATTAATTCCTACATTAAAAAAGATAAATTGCATAAAGATGTTTAAGTCAGTGCTGTTTATGATAGAAAAACATCTCGGGAAATGAAGCAAAATGAGGAGCTTGTTCTTCGTAAGAACAAACAGCTACCGTTCACTGAGTGCTGCGTGCTGGTTTATCAGCGGCAAGAGCAGGGAAGTGAAGAGGCTTCCAGAACCTTCTAGAACTGCATGGAGCTCGGCATGGCTAAAGCACACAGGGTGGGACAGGAGGATCACAGTGCAGGAAACGAATAAGAAATGAAGCTGGAAGGTGAGCAGGGGCCAGATGCAGTGGTGGAGGTACTTGGACAACGTCCCGTAAGAATTGTGAGGCTGAGGGAAGGAAGAGGGCTGTCTGTGACCTGGGAGGACCATTCTGGGCACAGAGGGCAGGGGAGAAGAGGAGGGCTTGGACGGACAGCCAGGGAGGGGAGGGGGCCGGCCGGTGGATAGGAGCAGAATATAAACACAGTGGAGGGTGATGGCCAAAAGATTTCAAGTAAATCTGAAGTGATGCAAACTGAATATGATGGCCACTGATTTTCTTTTTTTCCTGAAAAGTTTATGAAAACCTAGTAATTATAAATACACATATTTATATTTTATTTAATAAAATTCCGGGCTTGAACTCTACTTGTCATTTAGGATAACGGTGCCCAAAGTGTGATCTGTGGGTGTGGGCCAGTCTGCCAGGAGGGAAACCAGAAACGGAGAGGAAGCCTTCAGACACCTTAAAAGCAATTTATCAGAAGAACTGTATGTCTGTTGGAGCGAGTAAAAGCTAGGAATTATACTTTGTAGGCCTTTTTGTTCTACTTCATGCATCTAGCAATTCATTTTTATTATATTACGTTTATCAGCTGGCAAGAGGTTGGAAGTTGAAACAGAAATCAGGTGTTCCTCAAGGACAGTTTGAGAAGCGCTGGGTTCCCAGGTGCTAGGTGGTCTGCAGAAAACAGCCTGCTCCAGCTTGCACTTGGGGGCAGTGCCTCTTACCCCAGCCTGCACCCCAAGTGGGGACCGCTGCTCGAGACGCACTGGTTGGGATGGTGAGGCCCCAGCAGGTGGCAAACAGTCACGTCACACAGCAACACAGCCAGGACTGGGGGAAGGCAGGCCTCACTGATCACTTACGGCAGTGCGTTTGTGTGTCTCAATATAGAGCCTATTGTTCAGTGGATTAGAAAACAGTGCCTTGTTCAGTGGATTAGAAAACATTTCTTGTTTTCTAATGGTGCCATTCAACAGCTCTAGAACTTCTTCCTCACGATTATCTTTATTTCTTATCATTTTAAAAAGGCAGTATTAGATGAATTCAATGCCATTCCTTCTATGTGCTCTCTGCAAAATTTGTGACTTACGTTTAATAAATACTAGCCACAAAGAGTTACGATATACCTTTTGATTTAAAGGGCGTCATGGTGTCTCTCTGCCAACGACACCTGACCGAAGTTCCATAAGGGTGGGGCTCACATCTGGTCTTTTGCTCACCATTGTGAGTGTGTGTGCATGTGCACAACACCACGTGGAGTGACAGAGTGAGTGCCATCGCTGCATGTTTGCAGGGCAGGTGACAGTCCTGTCATACCCTGCCTCCTGTGCAGCAAGGGCTGGTTGCTACACTCACGCAGGGGCACTTTCCACCTCTTGCAGGACCTGCCATCTCTCTGGAATGTACTTCTGGAAGGTACTAAATGACACTCCGGTGGAAATGGGGATATTTCTGGCTCAGCGGAAGGGGACGTTATTTCAGAGCCGTGTAAAGATGAAGGGGGTTGTCTGGGGACAGAGGAAGCTGCCCTCTACAGGGAGTAGGCAGAGGCCAGGCAACCATGTGGCTGACTGGGCAAGCCAGCACCAAGGGCTTCTGGGCAAGTGACTTCCAAAGTCTTTTCCCAACCCCAGGTCTCCAGATCCACTCAGTATTACAGTACTTGGTTTTGCGGCAAGCTGCCCTTTATGAAGCAGTGCTAACCAATGTGCCATGTGTCTAAATGGCCAAAGGTTATACTTCAAAGTAACAAATTGTAAATAAAATACCTTCTTTCTTTCTATCTTGAAAAAAAAAAATACAGTCACAGTGACCTGGAAGGCCAAGTTCAAATTCAGGATTCTCAAGTCCCCCCCTAAAATGTGATACCACCTTAAGACAGGGCAGAGGGCAGGCCAGAACCACGCCAGGCAGACTCATGCCAGCCTTCTTTGAACCGAGGGGTATACATTTAAACACCTGATAAACGGTACTGCTCTGCCTCCCACCCACGCCCGCCCCGCAAATCCCAACGTGGTTCTTTGTGTTTCTACAATCTGAAATTCTCGTGTAGACATAAACCAGATGCTTCAAAGTAAGAAAGGTGCAGAAAATTCCCACTGAAAAGAAACACTAAACACTTACAAGGCTGAGAACACGAGCTCCAAAGGCATCCTCCTGCTAGAAAACAATAACTGTACCCACTCAGAATAATCTCAAATCTATTCTGAAACTTAGAACTTTGGTCTAGTTACCGACTGGGAAAATGTCAAGGTTTAGCCTACACCTAAGAAGTCTCCAGCAACGTGGGCTTCACTAGAATTTCCTACTTGTCGTTGCTGTTGCTAATGCAATGACATACCGTGTTTCCCTGAAAATAAGACCTACCCATAAAATAAGCCCCAGCAGGATTTCTAAGCATTTGTGCAATATAAGCCCTACCCCGAAAATAAGCCCTAGTGATGGGCGTGGCTACGCAGTGCATCTATACAACCCATGCATGTCGTCGTGGAGCAGTAAAGAAGACGAGCAGCCCTTCTCATCTGCCCCATGAGCGCTCTATTGCTCCACATGAGAGATTGGGGCCAATGGTTCTAAAGGAAATAGAGTCACAAGACATTCTGGATGGAATTCGGGGTTTGGAGAGTTATGATGATGTTCCAGAAGAAGATGACTTAACTGTATTTGAATAAATGTAGATTGTTGTACCGTCCTTAAAAAAAATAACACATTCCCTGAAAATAAGCCCTAGGGTGTCTTCTTGAGGAAAAATAAATATAAGACCCTGTCTTATTTTCGGGGAAACACGGTAGTAAGAGAAGAGGAAGTTTGTCATTTATCTTCCCGAGTTCTTTCTGCTATGGGGACAGGAGATAGCTGGAGTGAAATGGATATTTTCCTACGTCTCTCATACATTTAAATGGTCAGTCTCACAGTAAGGACCAAATTCCACTGGATGGCTAACTGCACAGAGGCGGCTCAGTCTGGGGACAGCAAGGGTGTTGGCGGACCTGTGTGGCAATGAGCTTAAGGCAGCTTCCACGGGGACACGTGTCTCCCGCTCGGGGCCTCCGCTCCAGCTCTGCAAAGCACGCTGCGGTCCATCAGAAGGAAGCTCGTCGTGCGTGCAGAAAGCTGACCCCCAGCTCCAGCAATACAGCTGCCTGCTGACCCCTACTCAGCCCAGCCTTGAAAGCGAGACACTTTTTTGTGCTCACGTCAGACAGGTGAACTGATGGCGCTCCACGTTTGAAGCGGGTCCCCCCTCAAGTCCATCGGGGGGCCTTGCTAAATACAATTTGAGGAGCTGTCAGGACTTGCCCTCAAATGTGTGTTAACTCTTCAGTTAACTTTGGGAATTCAGTTTTCCAACTTCACAATGAACTTGGAGCCTAAAAAAATGTATCTGCTGGTGAGGGCCGGTAGCAGTGCCCGGAGCAAATGTGCGTTGGTAACCAGCTTAGCTCCTTGTCATTTACAGCGACACGAGGTCTTTCTTTGCATCCACTGGAGGGATTACATGTTGATCATGTGTGAAGGGTCTCTAAGCAGAAAGGAGCCTTGTTTCTCCGAGTAACCGCACTCCTGAGCGTCTGGGGGTAGAAGCCACAGGACAGCGTGCATGCCAGCCTGCTTTCCGATACCTCCAAGAGGCCCAGGGCCACTTCAAGTCACATTTTATTTCATTCCTTTTTTCTTCAGTGTTCCTCCTTTCTGTCAGATCTTTCCTGTGGAATTGTTGGAATAGCCTCTAAACAGTGTTACTTATCACAGGATGGGCTGCATAGGTTTCTGTGCGCCGGCTTGAGAACCACTGTAGCATTGTCTCTGTGGGAAATGCCTGCTGAGCACTGAATGGCAGGTGCCCAGAGAGATTTTTTTTGGATTAAAACTCATTTTTGAAGTTGGAAGAATTGCTATATAGGCATTGCCATAAATCCTGAAAGACTGGGCCTTAAATAAGAGCCGTATTTCCTTTATTTTAAAATAATTTAATACACGTACAAGTCGGTGAATGTTACCTTTATTCTGTGGTGATTTTTTACATGTTACCATGTGCTGGACAAGAAACCAGTTATGACTATTGTCCCATGGGAAGGAACACCCCGAGCTCAGACAGCAAGGCAGGCGCCTGTCCTTCCCTCCTCCTCAAGAGCAAGGTCCTGGTCCTCCCCCTGGAGTCAGCGCTTGAAGCCCGAGGGGGGGACACCACTGTGGCCGAACTCCTGGGACAGGGCACGCGACAGGGGAAGTTGAAAGGATGGAGGTTGTGCAGTGGCGAACCTATGCCCAGGCCTGCTGGGCGGCTGGAAGATCTTAAGCCCTTGGATAAATTGAATTTTCAATAAGTATGGTGCCTATATATATATATATATATATATATATTTAAAAAAAAACCCAGTAAATCTGGAAACTTCTAGACAGTAAAAAAGGCCCTTTCCTTTCTAAAGATTCAGAGTTAAAAACAAATTATTAAAGATAAAATATGATCTGGAGAAAATAAGGGAGAATGAATCCAGTAAGGGAAGAATAACTAAGAAGAGACAAAGAAAGCTTTTTGGACACAAGAATTCTCCAAAAGACGAGAGTGATTTGCTTCTGCAAATAACTTTCACTAAGTATTAGTCGCACGAGAGGCCTGGTACATAGGAGGAAACATCCTAAGAAGAGAATGTAGATGTCAACCTCTTAGGCAATATAAGTTAGAATTATAAAGCAACGAGACTGACGTCTTGAATGAGAAACCCACCACTAAAACACACGGAGCATGTTGTCCACACATCCACGCTACAGGGCTCAAAACTCTCTGCCTGTCGCAATATAACATCTTTTTCTGCTAAAACATCTGTGTCTTTTGATGATGGTAGGCTTTTTTTCCCCCCAACACTTGAAACCAAAATATGATACATGAAGATCATGATCAACCTAGTAACACTATTATAAACCCAAAATAGAATGTGACCATAACCCACATCTAATTTTCTCATGTACTTAGTGAACTTGCTCCAAATACAATTTAAAAGAAGAGCTGTAAATTGCTTTTAGCACAGTGCTAAGTTTCTTTTTATAGACACTTACATGACTTTGTACAAAATATATTTAAAAAAAATCCTTTCCCCAATCACAGCCTCAAGCAAGTTACAAACTTGAACAAAGACTCAGAAAAATTAATCCTGATGATGAAGAGTGAAAAAGACCTCTTCTTGGAGGGAAATTGCTTTATAAATGAATGGAACATGTTTAAATATGTCAAAACATTATTTGGTTTTCTGATAGTTGCAAAATTACCCTGAAAAAAAAAAAACAAAAATAAAGCACCACTTCGAAATCGATTAAGTATAGTCTACGAAAATTAAAATTATATCTATCTCTTAAAAATAAGTGTTATGTTCAAACATGAAAGTGCTTTTAATTAAAGAAACCAAATTTCCTAACAGTGCCAATCAATTTGTTTTAAGTTAGAACTACACAAAGAATACAGACAAAAATTTCTAATGACTTTAAAACCATTAAGACAATTTACTTAATTTGGTAAATTACAATAAACAGCTTTTACTTGCATGCCTATCAAAGGCCTAATTTAATCATCACCAACGTAATTGGTGACCAAGAAAAGGCGCAGAATAATCATTTTATTGCAAGAAGAGCCTTCTTTTTTTGCTAGGGAAACCAAGCATCCAGCTCTTCCCAGCATGGTAGGATGGAAAATCTGTGGAATTCACTTCCATGTTCTTTTAAGGGCACACAGAATGAATATCAGTGGGGCCAGAACACAGCAGTTAAGTCCCTTTCTGACCCAGAGATTTCACAAGAGCTAAAGGTGAAAAAAATCCCCTGCAATGCCTGCTTCTGCCCCAGCAGGGAGCCAAGATGTCCGAGGTCTGGATTTACTCACTGGCCTTTCGGGTTTGGGCCCCGCTGCATCCCTCTCAGGTGCCAGAGAGAGTATTACAGCACACAGAATTTGGGAGGGTGGGTGTGGTTCTGACCCCATGTACCCTCTTTCTGTCTCAGTTTCATCAACTTCAACATAAGGGACAACTTCAGAGGCTGGTGGAGCTGGCACAGGGGTGATGGGGGAACTAATCGTGGGCTCCAAGACAGACCCTTGCCTCACAATGGGGCAGGCCCACTTTGCTCTACTTTATGGTTGGGAGTCAGTGAAAGAATTCATTTAAAAAAGATATTTCATTTAGGACAACAACGACTATAAAAAAATGAAACCCTTTTAAAACCACTGAGCTTCATGGTCGCCAAGGTTTCTTCCAGCTTCAACATCCTAAAGTTGACAAGAGTGGGTGAATGTGGCTTATTTGGACTCTGAACCTAGAAGCAAATGTCACTTGGCAATTCCGTGTGCGAGACAAAATAATTCTCTTGGGTAGGCTCTGGTTTTATACCTGCGGTCCAAGGACATTGTCTGAAAACTGACTTGATGCAAAAGGACAGATTTTGTGCAGAGACCCTCAAATTTGGGGACCAAAAGTTTCCAACTTCCTTTTTTCCCTCAGTTCTTGGGACAAACTTTGGCATAGAAATGGTGATGGCAGGTAGTGTGGCGGGGGCCGGGGGGGGGGGGGCAGAGAGACTAAGTCACAAACCCGGATAAAATCAAGATTATCTAGCTGATCTCTGATACTAGCCATCACTGATGGAAATGTTTGGCCGGCTGAGTTTCCCCATAAATGTCCCGTTACTATGCTCACCTGGCCAAATTTCAACCCTGCTCCTGCTCATAGGTTCTCATGACTGCAGGTTACAAATACGTCTGATCTAACTTCGGATGGGTCTTCAAGGCTCTGGGTCACACTTCCAGTCACCATTTGTTTTCCCAGCATGTTTCATTCCTTTTTATAACCCCAAGTTTTTGGTCTAAGTAGGCGACCTCAACTCCTGCTTCATAAGACTATCGAGGATTAGTAATCTAAGCTCACTGCTCTCCGCTGTCCTACAACGCGTTTCTAGATCTGGGCTCATCCTTGGCTCATCCTTATTGTGTCAGTGAGAAGCAATTCTCCTCCTCCCAACGATAATGCCTCCTTTGATTCCCTCAGTTCTGCTTCCTCCTGCCCCCTCCAGAAAGGCCTTGCTTCACCTTGGAACCAGTCCTACCTGTGATTTTGGTTATTGCTGTTACCATATACATTGCTTTCCTAATTATTAAAAGTAGAAAACTGTCAAAATTAGCGGTGTCATGAAAATATATAAGGTGGAAAATATAAGATAAAACATGCAGAGTACCAACTTAGGGGGCCCAACAATACTAGGAGTTCCAGAAAGAACAGAAATAAATGAAAGGGAAGCTCTTAGGAATGCTAAAAACAATCCTCAGGTCTACAGGAGAGAGCATTATGTGGGAAAGGACTCACCAGAGGAAGCCTACTATGAATTAAGAACCATGTGAAGACGTAGCCGCAAAGCATTTCTGAATAGCAAAGAGGAAGAGAGATGTTTTAACAGGAAAACAAACCAGCCCCTTACACAGGAGCAGGTGTCAGACTGACATTGGCCTTTGCATTGGCCAAACTGGATGCCAGAAGCCGCTGAGGTCCCCTAAAAGCTCAGACAAGACAATGTTCACTGGAGAATTCTACATGCAGATAAACTAAAAATCAAGTGTGAGGGTGAAATGCTACATATATTTTAAGATATTTTCAAGAAATCAGACAATTTACTTTTTGTTTTCTCTTTTCTGGGAGGGAGTTAACGTTAACGCAGTCTAGCAAAAATACAAGGCACAAACCATGCAAGATAAAGACCTGGGACGCAGGACGTGTGAGACCCACCCCAGGTAAAGTGAAGAAAAGTCCCCACAAGGCAGTTGAGCCTCAGACCTGGAAAAGAGCCAGTCTGGAATGGAAAAGGTGAATAATACAATGTTTGTTGTAATTGAGAAGATGCAAAAACTTGAGGCTCTGATAAAGCACATGGCACATGAAAAAAAAAAGATAATAGGAACTCTAAGAAAAATAAAAATGCTGCTCAAGAAAGTCAGACCCGAATCTGGAGTGAAGCATAACATGACGTGATTGTAAGCAGTTGTTCTGTTTGCCTCCGACACTAAGACATTCTCTTCTGGCACCCACTGGGACAGAGGCAGGACCTACGCAGAAGGCCTGGATCCCACCCCGCTGCCCAGCCCAGTGCTATGGCTGCAGCGGCACAAACCCAACCTACCGACTTTCAGCTTTTAGAGTCAACGTATGAATAACGCATGGACAATGGTCACGGCATCAAACATAGATGTCAGAGAGTGGTGGGCAGAGGCAGAGCTTAACAGGCAGACGAGAATCAAGAAGAAATGAGAAGAAAGGTAGGGTGGAAACTCGCAGTTGCAAAGTCTGAGGGCATCTGCTAAAATTGGTCCACTTACATCAAATCAGTTTTCAAACGGCCTTCTTGTGTCACTCCTTGCCAAATCTGGTCCTGAGGTTTCTCAGAGTGTGTGGTCAGAACGAGCCTCCCTGTAGAGCCATCTGGCCCTTCCCTGTCAGCCCAGTCCCACCTCAGCACGCGCCTCCACGGAAGACAAACACAGGACACCTCCTCCCTGTCCAGAGTGGCTGCGCCCACGTGCTAGTGACAGCATCTCCTGCCTCCCCCCTCCTTGCTCCCTCCCATCCATTGAGCTTGCAGCACACATCACGAACGTGGCCATGGGGTCTTGTCCCCAGGCTGAGCCCTCTGAAAGGAGCCCAGACCTAGAGCTTGAAGCATCTGTCCCTGGGAATGAGAGAGAAGAATATGTGAAGTAAAAAGAAGTGTTTTTTAAAAGGCATTTAAGAGAAAAGGTCTGCTATTAGGTTTTCCCAAACACAGTTCCGCTAACAGGAAAGACTAGTGCAAAAAAATCCTTTAACTGAACCGCAGAAGCCGAGGTGGGACAGTGGTGCGCTGAGGGACCACCAGGCGACCCCATAAGGTGTCAAGCACATCGTTTCATTTACTCCCTGGGACAACTCTGCGGTAGGCGCCATGTCACCGATGAGGAAACAAACTCAGAGACCTAGAGTCGGCCCCACCCAGGCCTGTCTAGCAGCAGGGCCTGGGTTCTCTCCATCGCTCTGTGTGGGTTTCTCAGAGTGAGTGAGCCGGTGATCCATGGAATCCCCTAAAACTGCTGCGCCCCAGATGTGACGGCTGGGGAAGAAAGGCACAATGCAGGAGAGTGTGAGGCAAGTTCTGGCTCAAGTTCGAGAGCTCATCAATGTAGTTTGCCTTACACGATCCCTAAGGCACCACCCAGTGATAAAATTCTATGATTCCATAAATGTCCTCCAAGTTCTTCCTGCTGTTCCCCAATGCAAGGACAGGGTCTTGTACTGTCTCTAAGTGCAATGACCAAGTCCTGGAGCTCTGCAGGGTCACACCTGCACCACCCACTCTGGGGGCTGTGTCCTCTGCCTGAGCTGTTCTTTCCAGCAACAAGAGTTGGGGACCCTCACGGGCAGGGCTCTGGACAGCTTCCAGAGGAGCCTGTGACAAGGGAAAAATGAGCCCCTGGGACACCATCCCACTCAGACACAAGTCCAACTCCAGGGTTCCAGGATCAATGCCGTTCTCCTTTTACTTTATATCAGTCTATGATTGTCTCGTGTGCTCATAAATTCTATGGGCACATGAAGAAGAATGATAAATATTAAAAACATAATAAAATCAGCCAGCAAGTAGTTTTTAGAAGGAACCAATTACAGGCTGGGGAGAGTGCACTAGTACTGGAGAAGTCTGCATGTCTTGGTAAATATATGCGAATGTTCTGAAGCTTAAACAGGGTGGAGTTTAGAGAGAATCTAATTATTGCTCTAATTACAATAGGAAATCCATTGTAGTCAAATGAATTCCATAATACAAATGAGCAGGAGAGAGAAGACCCAAAGATACCTAGTGGATTATACTTTTCTCCTTCGGTTTAATTACATGATTGGTTTTTAAACAACTTGCTAATTCATTCATCCACTCACCAAACTCTTACTGATAACATGGCAACAACCATGCTAGGAGCTGGTGATGCTAAGGTATTAATAGTTTCTTCATTCCAGAAGATCAGAGGTTAATTGGCAAGAGAGTCAACTTCTACTGAGAAAAGGCCATCTGAAGGCCAGCAGGGGTCACCTCGCAGGAGAGGGGGGCTGGGGTATCTCAGGAGGCACCAAGAGCAGTTTTCATCACGTAGTGCCCTGTGCTCTGGGAACCCCGAGTGTCTCAGCACCACCGGATAGATACGTCACCTTAGGGAGCAGCAGGAGCTGGGACCAAACAAAAGGCCCTATTTGCAAAGCAAGGATTTTGAACTTTTTCTTATAGAGAACGGACAAGTGCTGAAGAGGTTTTAAAAGCAGGGTAGTGAGCCAATGACATGGCTTTTAGAAAGATCACTTGAGGAGCAGACTAGAGGGGCGCTGGAGGTACTAGACAGACACAGCACCAGGCAGGTGCTGTTGCACACTCCGGCAAAAAGTGCTGTGAGAGGCTGAATCAAGCCATCGTTGTGGGACGGGGAAGTGGAAATGCACTGAAAACATGTTCCCACGTGAAATCTGCAAAACTTCTGATGAATACGTGGGGGGTGAGGGAGAAGGCGTCAACAATACCTTCTGTTTCTGGCATGAACAACTGAGTGGGTGAGAGAGGACGAAACAGGAACAGAAAGTTCAGGAACGGAGACGGATTCTGGACACAGCCTGCCATGCCTGTGGAACGTCCTGGTGGAACGTCTGCTGGGAATTTGGACAGCCGGGCCGGGAGCCCCGCGGAGAGGTGTGAACGTGCCAGCAAACCGACTATTAGAAGTACATAGAGAATAAGATGTGAAAAGAGAGTCAAGGTCACAGTCCAAGGTTAAAGATACAGAGCCCAGACCTTTCACCCCAGGCCTGAGGTAGGACCGGGGCATGTGAATGCTTAATAAGCTCTACAGGTGATTCTGAAGAACAGCCAGATACGGGAACCACTCGATTAAATAATCACTAAACTCTCTTCCAGCCCTAACAATGATTCAATGCATATCTGTCACAAATGTTAATGACCCGCTCAACAGCCATGTCTCAAAACCTAGCAGTGCAGTTGTATTACTCAGGCATTACTTATGGTTGGTGATGAATAACTCTTTTGCTTTGTAGAAAGCAGAAAGAAATGAATTAGTCAGGGGCCCTGAAACAGACACCTGTCCAAATCTCCTAAAACTGAAACAGAGTGTCAATCAGGTCCCTGTCCTCAGCGAAGGGAGGTGGCAGCTTGGCGGGTCTAGGGCCATGAGCTGGGCCACTGGTTTGCAGTTATGACCCTGAGCAGAAGGACTTTTTTTTTTTCTTTCTTTTAACTTTTTTTTTCTTATAACTTTGACTCATTGCCTCTCCACTCTGTAAAACAGAAATAGCCACCACCAACCTGCTTCTTGGGGCTGCCGAGGAGAACTCACATGGAATCTGCCATCAATCCGACTTTCTCCCACTAACACCAGGCGTCAGGGGACAGAGGGGAGAGTGTCACACTGTATGACTTTCAGACCCAAAGTGCCTGTGCTACAAACACTTCCATGTTTCAGAAGAAAAGAGAACCTGCCTGAGGAATCCCGGGAAGAAAGAAGGAGGCCCTGTGAGTTTTGCTTTCCCGGGTGAGGCGACCCCGGCTTTTTAACACCCAGGGCTGTCGCATCTGTCCCCGAGGGCCGCTGGAAACGGAGGCCGCGCAGCCTGGCCAGCGGCTGCCACTTCCTTTAGCTCAACCTGCTGGCATTCGGGCCTGACAGCGAACTGAGTCCGTGCTAATGGAAAGAATGACAGTGTGTCCCTGTCCCCCCGCTTTCCCGAGGCCCCGGCTGATATGGAAACCGGCTGGCAGGGGCGGGATGGAAAGTATGAATCCATGCTCACCTCGGGTTGAATGAGCAGAGGGTAATCGGATCGGGCTCATGCTAAAATATCACTGCGGCTCACTTGGCCGGCTGCGATTCCAGTCACGTCCCCCGGGCTTCGGGAATGAGACGCTGCCACCCGGAGCAGCTGGAGGGACAGTGCTGGCACCTCAGGCCGGGGATGGGCTCCGAGGAGGCGAGATGGTGTGGTGACCGCCTGCGTAAACACCCATGGAGCGCCCGTGTCGCCCCTGGATGCTTTTCCCGCGGCTCCTCACCTCGGTGCACGGCTCACCACGACCCCGAGAGGTGTGTGGTCTTCACCCCACTCTGTAGAAGAGGGAATCCTGGCCCAGAAAGATCAAATGATCGGCTGGGGGTCGCACAGAGTGGGGACCCAAACCTGGGCCCTGCACACCTCCCACCTGGCCTTGCAAGCTTCCCACCACCTGGCTGTCCCTCGTGCACGTACGTACTCTGGCACATGCAGGCTGTCCACCCAGGGAAAGTGCAGACAGGCGAGCCACACAGAGGATGCTTGTGCACCGGGACGGGCGAGGAGGAGGAAGAGGAGAGGTTGAGGCCAAAACTGCAACAATGTCCTTTAGACAAGCACTAGGAAAAGAACCCAGATAAAAATACGAGTGCTGAGCAGTGAGTTGAGAGTTCTAGGCCCTTCTAGAGAGAGACCCAGAGTTGCCCCAGAGATGCCTTGCTTAGGGAAAGAAGCACTGAAATGCCGTCTAGGCTGGGGAGTTTAAGTAACCAAAGTGTTTGAGCGTCCCTAATAACCATTCCTTGCATGAAAGTTTCAACACAGTGTTAATGAAAAAAATCTTGGGGAAAAAAAAAGGGAGCTCAGGAAGTGGCCTAAATGAGGCCTGGGAGGCAGGCTCGGAAGGTTTGCGCACGGGCTCTGCGCACTCCTGCAAAGCAAGTGCCTTTCCGTTTAGGTTGAGGAATTGGGGACCAACCTCATCAGTGACCTCCCAGCTCTAAATTTGTTATCAAAATGACAACAGGGCTGATCCCCTACAAGGCAGAGGGGTCATTTAGCCTTGCAGGTGGTTTCTCCACTCATTATCCCAGGCAAGGTGTACTCCGGGTACAAGGTAGGAAATGGTGCGGGTTTCTCCCTGAGACCCCTCTGCACCAGGAGAGGGGTCTGTGCTCGTGGGCAAAGGCAGTCTGCCCACCGCAGTCTTAGGCACCACAGACTCACTTGCGCCACCGAATTTCATTGATCAGTTTAATTCGTATTCATGAGGCAAGCGCTGTTCCAGGTGTAGGGTCCTTAGCGGCAAACAAGATGAAAGCTTTCATGGCAGTGACATTCTAGCAAAGATGGGCAGTGGATGATTATGTACCTGAGTGGCAGGAAGCGACCAGTGCTCTCTGAAGACAGCTGCAAGGACGGGCTGGAAGGGTGGAGGGATGCCTGCTGGCTTAGCAAGGGCTGGGGAAGACTTCCCTGAGGAGGTGGCATCTGGGCGGAGACCCAGGAGCCAAGAGGGAGAGTCTGCGGACGAACATTCCAGGAATTCCAGCCTTGAGGGAGGGGCTGGAGGTGGTACCCTGCAGCAGCAGTCACAAGACCAGGGTGGCTCCAGCGGTGACAGAAGACAGATCGGGAAGAACTGAGTCAAGACGGGCAGACAACTGCCGCAGTCCCAGGCAAGCATTCCAGAGCCTGCCTGAATGTGTGGGGTGCTGGGGGAGGATTCCGAGGGAGGGAGGGGCCGGATTTGGTTTACATTTTAAAAACTCCACTGGCTGCTGTATGGAGATTCAGAGTTCCAGGACGGCAAGAGGGAGGTGGGGACCAGGAGGCCTCTGCAGGGACAGAGGATGCTGGCTTCGATGGGGCGAGATGCGGGGATGGAAAGTGCGTGAGCTCAGGGCATCTTTTCAAAGGACCAGAGGACCCTGCTGCTGGGCTGGCTGCAGGGTTGGGGCCAGGAGCCGGGTGACGGGTAGTGGAGGCTGTGACCATTCTGAGCAATGTCAAAGAGAGAACCTCCTGCTGCTTGTTTTAGGACCAACAGCACTAGCTAATAAATTCCTGCAGATACTCTTGATATACCTTAGAGAGCTCAGGTTACTCTAACCGTGCTGTAGACTAGTGTTCATGTCCCCCCACCCCCACCCCACCATGTGTGGAAGCTCTAACCACCAGCATCGCAGAGTGTGACCGTACAGTATTTGGAGATAGGACATTAAAGAGGTAATTATTATGATAAGTTAAAATGAGGCCATTAGGGTGGGGCTTTAATCCAGTCTGGCTGGTGTCTGTAAAAGGAGGAAATTTGGACATGCAAAGGGACACCCGACGTGTGCATGCACAGAGGGACCACGTGGGGACAGAGTAGAGAAGTGGCCATCTGCCCGCCAAGGAAAGAGGCCACGGGGGAAACCAAAGCTGCTGACACCTTGATCCTAGACTTCCAGCCTCCAGAACTGTGACACTAAATAAACTTCTGCTGTTTAAGCCACGCAGTCTGTGGTATGTTGTTAGGGCAGCCCAAGCAGACTAATACAAATGCCTCTAGTTTGCTCCAAATCTCTACAGGTTGATGAAGGTCACCACAATTTAGAGATCCCATGACTGGATCGGCCACTGTAGAGACCTGAGTTTAACCATCACAAAAACAAACTATACCCCTACTTCGTATGTGCCCGCGCATACGTACACACATACAGACCCGCAAAGTTCTTATTGATTATAATAACAAAGTCTACCCACGAGCTCCTGTTTCCTCCCGATTACCTTGGGACAACTTTTCTCAGACCCTTCTGCTGAAGGGCACGGTTGCTCCTACCCCATCTGGGTTCCTGAGCACAGGGCTGGCCAAAGGCAGCTTGGAAGAGTCACCTGGAGTGCCCCAGCCAGCTGCTATCATCATGCGACAATTTGTTGACTTTAGTGTTTTGCCCGTATTCTAGAGGCAGAAAAATCTCACACCTTATTTCAAGTGATCTCTATTAATATCCCTCCCTGGCCCTTGGAAGAGACTAAGAATCCGGGGGGAAATCAGAAACTCAGTGGTGCTAGAAATATCCGAAATGTCTCATTCAGAATGAATTCATCAAACAACTTAAAAGTAAAATGATAATGAAAAATAAGCCTTCCAACTAGTATAACACATGCTATTTGGGTGATGGACACACATACAACTTTTCCTCAAACAGTATACAAGCAATTTATGTAACCAAAACATTTGTACCCTTGTAATATTCTGAAATAAAAAAAAATATATATAAATAAATTAAATTAAACTAAAAAAGAACATTATACCTTGCAAAAATAAAACTTCATAATTATAGTTCATTGTTGTGAATAATTCCTCAAATACATCCATCTTGCAAAAGCTTTTCTCTTACAAACCACTCCTTTTCCATCGCTGACTACAGTGGAAAATGACATTCCATTACGAAATATAATCCTGTTGACATTAACACCTATTAGGGTTTTCATCATATTGCTGGATGAGATGATGTAACTAGGGACAAAGGATGCAGAGGACATCAGTCCAAAGGAGGTAAATACTGAGAAGTTAATATGTTCCTTTTACCGTTGGATCGTGTGCTTACAAACTAAAAGAAGCTCACAGGCCAGGCTTCATCAAACCATTGCAGAAGCACGCACCTGCTTGCCTGGTGACAAGAGTCTTTTTGAAAGTAAACCGGTACCCCATACACTTTCCTTTCTAAGTCTGACCTTTGACCCGAGGATTCACCAGAGCATCCTGAATCCAAATAACAAAATTGAATACATACTAACCATGAGCCCTTAACAGCTTCATGTAAACGTGTGGCATTAGGAAATGAAAACAAGAATTATCTAAGGTTCATGTTTTGATATGCATTTAATGGATACCTCTTTGGTACGCTGAAGGGACAATGTTTTAATATTTTACACAAACTGTGTACTTTATCATTAAAATAATTTATAAATTATTCTTGTTTAAAACAAATTTCTTGTTTAAAATTCTTGTTTAAAACAAATTTCATCCTTTTCTAGGAGAATTAGTAAGAGAATTTCAAAAAAGTTGAATAATTTCTAAAGATTATCTCAGATTTCAACTTCACCCTCTGAACTCACCTGAATGATTACTTATAACATTAACAGCTCTAAGAAGTCTGTAGGGGACCTAATGATATACAAAGAAGCAAATTTATAAGCATTCCCAGAATAATGCATTAGCAACAGAAGCAGCACAAATTAAGATTTAGTTCTACTTTTTAATTCATATTAGACCTTAATAAAATAAGTCAAGGATGTATATTGTAATCTCTAGACTAAACACTAAAATAATGTCTAACAGACAAATTAGTAGAGGTAGACAATGAAAGAATTCTAAAACTGCATAATTAATTCAAAGAAGGCAAGAAAGAAAAGAAAAGGAATATAGAACAAGTGGAACAGATAGAAAAACAGTAAGATGACAAAAAGTAGAAGAATGGGAAAATATGCTCTACAAATACTAAATCAGAAGAGAACTGGTATAGATATCTCATGCCATGCAAATAGACTTGAAGAAGCATTACCAGCAAAAAAAAGAGGGACATGTAATAATTAAAAAGGGTCAATTCACCAGGGAGATACAATAACTCTAAATTTATATGTACCTAATAACATAGCTTCAAATTTATACAAAGCAAAAGTTGCAGAACAGAAAGGAGAAATAAGCAAGTCCAAATTGTGGTGGGAAATTTTAACACACTTCTCTCAGGAACTGATAGAACAGATAAAACTCAGTATGGCCACGGATGATATGAATATGAACAAGTTTAACCCAATTGACTGTACATTTTTGTTAAGTGACTGCATCTAACAACTGCAAAATGCATTATTTTTTTTCAAGTGTATAGGAAACACTTATCAAAACTGACTTACTGTTGAATCATGAAGTCTGAAAAAAATGTCAAAGGACTGAGATAGAGTGCTTTTTGCTCACATAGTGGAATTAAACTAGGAATCAACAACATAAAAGATACTCGAAAATCCCCAAGTGTTTGTAAACTAAGAAAAGCACTTTTAAATAATTTACAGA
This sequence comes from Mirza zaza, assembly GCA_008750895.1. Taxonomy (NCBI): domain Eukaryota; kingdom Metazoa; phylum Chordata; class Mammalia; order Primates; family Cheirogaleidae; genus Mirza; species Mirza zaza. The sequence goes on along the minus strand of VSMD01011292.1, from coordinate 40,697 downwards.
TCAAAGAAGTTACAGTTAAAATCAGAAAGTATCTTAAAGTGAAAGATACAAAGCACATGACATCAATACTTGTTAGATGCAGCAAAAACCATATTCAGAAAAAAATTTACAGCCTTCTGTGAGTACATTGGAAAAGACTAAAAATCAATGATTTTTACATGTTGACCTCAAAAAGTAAAGCAAGAAAACAGAATAGTAAATTAAACCCAAAGAAAGTAAAGGGAAAAAATGCAGAAAACACTGAAATAGAAAACAAATTAAAAAAAATAGAAAAAATTAAGTCAAATGTTGAGTCTTTGAAAAAATTAATAAATTTAATTAACCTCAGACAAAACTGATGGAGAAAAAGAGCAGAGCATAAATTGTCACTATCAGGATTGAAAAAGGAGACATAACTACAGGTCCTACAGATATTAAAAAGCTTATAAACATAATATGGCAATATGTTTAAAATTTTAAATAAAATGGATAAATTCTTAGAAAAATACAACTTACAAAAATAACAGAAGAGAAAGTCAATTGGTTCTATATCTATTTAAAAAACTGACTCTCTAATTACAAACATTCTCAAAAGAAAACTCTAGGCCCAGATATTTTTATTAGTGAAATCCTCCAAACATTTAAGTAAGAAATAATATCATTCTTATGTAAACTCTTCAACAGAATAAAAAGAGGAACTCTTCCCACTTGTTTTACGATTTTTAGCTTAACTTTGATCCTAAAACATGAGAGTAATATTGAAAAGAAAAATTATCACCCTATATCTCTCATGAGCATAAATATGAAATTATGAAATGAAAATAATAGTAAAAGAGAGCCAGAGTTATGAAAAAGAATATTGTACCACAACCAAGAAAATGTAAATAATACATATGTCAAAAGACATGTAGAATGGTATAGTAGCATGATGATAATACTCCGAGACTGGAAGACACCCCAATGACCATGAATGGCAGAATGACAAATAAGCTGTAGTATATTCACATCACAGAACAAAAGCAACAGTGAAAATGAACTAACCGCTATTACATGTGTAATGGTTAATTTTATGTGTCGGCTTCACTGGGCCATGGTGCCTAGATACATAGTCAAACATCATTCTAGATGTTTCTGTGAGGGTGTTTTGGGATGGGATTAACATTTAAATCGGTGAACTTTGGGTAAAGCACATTGCCCTCCATAATGTGAGTTTTCCTCATCCAATCAGTCGAAGGCCTGAATAGAAAAAAAGGCTGGCCTCCCCCAAGCAAGAAGGAATCTGCAGCAAAAGTCCTTCGCACTTGAATGACAACATCAGCTCCTCTCCAGGTCTCCAGACTGCCAGCCCATCCTGCAAATTTTGGAGTTTCATGAGCCAGCTCCTTCAAATAAACCTTTCTCTAGAGATATACACATCCGGTTGGTTCTGTTTCTCTGGAGAACCCTGATTAAGACTGAAGACTAGCAAACACAATCTGTCTCTCCCATGAAAATGTACATTCCAAGAGGGCACAGACATCGCTTTGTTTTCCCTGGGTCTCGGTACATTGCCAGAACAATTCAATACATATTTGCCGAATGAACAAATGTGTGAATCAATGAATATATAATGAGCACACCTCACAGAATATTAACTTCACAACTCTGATCTAGAAAAGAATAAGAACCGGAAACCTACAGGAAAACCACATTCTGAATTGCATCTCTTTAAGTGAGCGTTTTCTCCATATATCCTGAAATCCATTTTTTTCCCATTAATAAACCTCCTCCTAACTGAGCACCTACCCAGCACCCCTGTGCTCTCAGCCAGCGTTTCCTCCTGCTGCGGCCAGGGGCTAAGGGCTGACCTGTCACATCCTTGACGGTCCCTGAGTGCAGGCAGGGCCTCAGAAGGAGGGCGACAAGAGGACTAGAAGACATGTTTCCTCATGGACACAAAAAACTGTATCGTTGTTGAAACATAAAGTCTATCTAGTGGATTGTGGCTATATATTGGAGTGATCAGAATGACTTGATTTTGATGGTCCAGAAATTTCTGGGACACAGCAATGTTCTGTCTTGATCTGGGAGGTCATGGTAAGGGTTTGTTTGTGGAATAAACACCCATAAGACCTGTGCCCAGAGATGCCTCTGTAGTGTTCTGAAGATGAAACCTGCCAGGACACACAGAAGCTATTTTCCTTATGAAGGGCACAGAATCAGACAGAGCCCCGATCCAGTCCTCACTTCTGAACGCTGCCTAGCGTATGCATTTATGCACCTACTGTGTACCAGACACAGTGCTGGGAGCTGGGGGCACAGCGGTGAACCAAAGCCCCTCCCGCATGCCGTCCACACTGTGGCAGGAAGAGATGGACAGTGGGCAATACGTAAAAGACACAGTGTGCCCGGTGGGGACAGGGGGCACAGAGAAGAATGCAGTAGGCCGGGGATAGAAAGGGCAGGGGATGGGGCACAACTGAAATAGGATGGTTGGGGATGGTCTCGTGGGAAGGTGACCTTTGAGCCAAGACCTGAAGCGGGTGAGGCAGTGAGTGAGCCATGGCCTTCTGGGTGAAAACCATTCCAGGAGGAGGGAAGAGCAGGCCTGGGGCTGGACATGGGACTGCAGTGGGATCAAAGAACATCACAGAGGGACGGTGAGGGGCCGGCCAGCTACCGCAGGGACACAGCCTGCTCGGCTGGACCTGGGAAACCCCGGAGGATCAGGATAAAGTGGAGGGAAATTAAAGCTGAGCTTTATGTACAACTATTTTAAGACTAAAGAGAGTTTAAGTCTTTTAAACTACCATTGAATGCCAATTCAATGAATCAGTTTATCTAGACGAAAGGCTCCAAGATCATCACGCAGTGGCTCCTTCAGTTGTTCCGTTAATACCCAAATGTCCATTATTTTACCTGGGTCCGCAGGACTTAGACATCACCTTGTTGGACCCGTCCTCCCTTCCCTGCCCCAGTTGCAGGGTGAGTGGTTACGCAGCCAACTGCGACACGACTGGGATTCAGCTCTGAAAAGTGCCATCAGGGAGTGTTAAGCAACCTGACTGTGGCAAGCATTTCAGGATGTGTACGTACAGCAAATCACATGGCACAGCTTAAACAGATACAATTCAGTCTGTGGCTTGCGCCTTAATAAAGCTGGGGGAGGGGAGGGGCCATCAAATGTAATAAAGAAGTGCGCCCCCCCCCTCCTGGCACCCTGCCAGAATTTCATATCTGTCTTGATCAGACTTTCGTCCATTTGGGTTTAGACAAATGAATGAAAGATGGTGAGGAGCCAGAAAACTCCAGAAAACTGTGCAAATTGCCGGAACTTCATTCTGGAGAGATCTACTTGGAGAGGGGCAGCTCCCCGCCCTGCAGCACACCTGGGCATGAGCACTGCCCTCTGCCTGCGTGGGCACAAGTTGTGCTCTTGCAGGGGTCGGGCACATCCCACGAGTTGCCTGGCTCTGTTGGTCCCTGAGGTGGAACCCAGCCGTGTGCCCACGCCCTCCTGGCATCATCCTCTGATTGACAGGGCTAAAAAAAGAATTCATAAAACCCAGGGATCAGTGCCGGCTGCTGCTGTCCTGAATATCAACACTGGTCAGAAGGTGATTACGGTTCAGGCAGGGGGAGGAAAGTCCCATTTTCCCAGCACTAGGACGGGACGGAAAGTGATGGGACGATTGTACCCTCACACACACACACAGATTCCCTGGGCTCCTTTCTCACCCAACCCCTTTCCTGAAGCCGTCCAGACCCCTGCCATCAGTCTCCACCAAGACTCCATGTCTACGAGAGGAGAATCATTTCCCAGCAAACCCACATTGACTTACGTCCCCTTCAAAAGTGAATAGAACCAATCATCTGTTTGCTGTGTTTCCTGATTGCAAGAAAAAACACTTCTTAGCTGAGCCTGTCTCGTCCCTGACCAGACTTTGCTATATAATGTCTAGTGATTAATTTGGAGACGTCAAATTATCTCCAACCGCAGGAAAACGTCCTTGGCTTGACTTAACTGGAACCCCAGGAGGACGTGGGAAAGGAAGCAGTGCTGGTTAAGTGCGCGTGGGAATAGACGGACAGAGGATGGGACCTGGGCGCCTGACAGGGCTTAAGTGCTGAGACGTCCCCCGAGCGCAGTGGCTATGCGCCCGGGCTGCATGGAATCAGCTGAATCTCCCCTCACCTAAATTATAATAAAATGTCACCCCTAGTCTCCATGGGCTAGTATGCCTTATGATGCTCTCAGCCTTGCTGAGGTTAGGAAGAAGCTCATACGAGATGGTCTCATATGAAAAACCTGATTGCAGAGGGAGGCACAATAGTGAAGTACCCATAGTTTTTGGTCAAAAATGTTCAAATAATGGCAATTTAATGTGCTCTCACCCAACCACCATGGTACGAGTGCCTATAACTGCCGGAATAGGTACGATTATTCTCATTGTGTGCAAAGCTCATCCTTGACTGAGCCTCTCAATACATTGTCACAAATTATCGAAGAATCGAATCTTCATGGGCAAGATTGAGCTATATGAGGTGGGCCAAGGTGCCACCATAAACCCAGCCTGCCTCCCGGGGAAGTTAGGAAGGGAAGCCAAGCGGGTCTGGCAGACCTGACACCTCTGCGTTCACTAAGAATTCAAAGAACTCTTATTCGTGAGCCCACTCGGCACGTCCCAGCGCAGGAGGGGACAGGCAGCCTGAGCCAGACACCTGGGCCTGCCCTGCAGAGCAAGAGCCAGCCCCAGGCTGGGGAGCTGGACCCCACGGCGCCATGAGGCAGGGCTGAGGCTCTGGCTCCGAGCCAACTGTTACACAGAAAAAGGATGTGCACAGAAAATAAACAAATGGAAAACGTCTAGAAAAAGTGAACCAGATGCAGCCCCTGCCCTCAAGGAATGGGCATTCAGTCTAGAGCAGGGGTCCCCAACCCATGGGGAGTTGTATAATTATTTCATTATATATTACAACGTAAAATAATACAAATAAAGTGCACGATAAATATAATGTGTCTGAATTATCTCAAAACCAACCCCCTCCTCCCTGGTCTGTGGAAAAATTGTCTTCCATGAAAATGGTCCCTGGTGTCGAAAAGATTGGGGACCACTGGTCTAGAGCAATGGTCTATGCCCAAGTGCCTGCTGCTCTAGACAGACTTAGAATTCGATAATATGTGTAAGAAAAAATTGCTAGTTCACACTTATTTTTTAATTCTGGGGCTGGATAGGGTGAGGGGTGGGTAAAATTGCATTCAGCATTATAGGCAAGAAATTGTTTTCAGAGTTGTTCCAAAACAGAAAGGGGACAGACAAAATGTTACATGTTGATCAATGATATTAGAGGAATTTCAGTCCTGACCCTTGAGTTGGAAAATGGACCTACGTAAAATAAACAGTCTGACAGCAGAACAGGCAAAGGATATGAACAGTCGACCCACAAGAGGAAGCAGAACTAGTAAACGAGCATGGGGAAGCTCTGACAATCTGTAGTCGGAGACACAGCTGAAATGAGAAGACTTCACGGAAGAGGGATGGAGAGGTGTCCCTTTAGGGGAGTGCTGAGTCCCCTAAAGTCAGTTCATTGAGATTGAGGGGCATAATATGAGGAACACGGGGTGAGGCACAGTCCCAGGTGCTTGGAGATGACAATGACCAACAGGCAGCCAGGTGCACGGGGGAGGAAGTGTTTGCAGTCAGACCTGCAGGTGCTGCACTTGAATCCCAGGCAGGCACTGGCCTGCACACTGGCCTCTTCAGGCCTCCGTGTCCTTGCTGTGAAAAGGAAGTAATAACAAGTGCATGCCCCACAGGGACCAGGCTGGAGAGGAAGCGGAAGGCAGTGGTCAACAACTCGGACTCTGGAACAAGACAACTCGGGTCAAATCCTGCCCGCTTCCTCCACTTAGCTGTGCAGCCCTGAGCAGTTACTTCACCTCCAGATGCCTCAGTTACTCCATCGATAAAATGGGTACAAAAATGGCACCTCCTTCGCAGGGCTTGTGGGAGGATGAAATGCATTCATGTTTCTAAGCGCTTACAACAAACAATGCCTGGCACCAGTGCAGAACAAACACTACAGAAGCGCTTACTTAAGCACACACCTGGAAACCAGGTGCTCTAGTGACTGGCACATAGCAGGTGTGGAATAAATGGTTGGAGAATTCATCACAGCCTTTTCCCTTCTGGGGGTGTGCAGGGAGGCAGGAAAAGAGATTCATCGGAGAGGGAGGCAAAATTACCTAGCTTCTAAGCTCTAAGGAAAGGAAGTTCTTCAAGGCTCTTCCCTGACCATGGGGAGAAAAATGGAGCAACACCTGCAGAGAGAATAGAATCCTAGTAATTTTGTGTTCTGATCAAGCTGAGTTTGACCTTTTGGCAAATTACTGACTCTCTGCTAGGAGTGTACACAACCCATCTATTCATCACAAATTCCAGTGTCTGGGGAATGAATCCTGGCGCCCGGGCTCTGTAGGTGGCTGCTGTTATGTAAGCCAGCACAGGAGCCTGTGGGGAGAAAGGGACACCGTGGGGTCTGCCCAGGTTCCCAGGAGCAGGGCCTGTGTCCCACCTGAGGGGCCGGCGTCCTCACGGGCAAGCAGACTCAGACACGCTCGCTGCCTTCGCCAGCCATGGGAGGGACACTGTTCCCAACGCCCGTCACTCACTGTCTGGACGGCTCCACAGAAGCCACCAGGGCTGGGCAGGCTGCCCCGAGGACCCGGGGACCCTGTTGTGTCACAAAACCTGGCCACTGCTCTGCAGAGCTGGGACAGGCATGCAGTCCGGCCATCTGCACACGTACAGGTGATGCTCCCCAAGTACACCTAGGCCGAGGGGACCCATCCTGGAGGTCACCTGCCTTGGAAGCAGGAGAGCAGGCGCCTCGGAGTTGACATCTGTGGAGGGTGCATGGGTGCACCAGACCCTCTCTGGGCCCTTTGGTCCAGCTATGGACTCATGTCATTGTCACCGGAGTCCTGTGAGCCCTCCAGTCTTACAAGTGGGCAAGCGGAGGCGCCCAAAGTCACGTGGCCAGGGAGCTGCGGTGCTGGGGTGATGCCCGGGCGACCGGGATTCGTGGCCTCTGAGCTCCGACGGTGACCTTCAGGGTGCGCCAGGCCTTCCCGCCCGCCCCACAGAGCCAAGGTTTCCTCGCAGGGTGGTCCAGTCCTGTTTCCTGTGAACGGCTGACGGGAAAGGGAAGCCGAGGAGAGCCACAGGGTCCCGGCGCCCACATTGGGGGGGGGGGGGACACGCCCCTGGGAAGGAGAGAAAGGGCTGGCTGCAGCAGGAAGAACTCAAAGTGGCCCGTCAGCAGGGCTGCGGCTTCTCCGTCACAGCCGCGGCCCGTGCCGAGTGCACAAGAGGTTTGGCGTGGTCACAGGGCCAGCAGCCAGCCCCTGCCGCCGTGCTGGAAGCACAGATGTGGGAAATCTTTTGTGAAAAGGGCTACTAGAAAGTACTCTCAGAGCAAAAAGGCCCAGCAGCGGCACTTCCCTGTGATGCTGGAGCACAAACGCAGCGCCGGCGGCGCTCTCGCCCCTGCCAAGCAGCCAGGGGACTTGGCCTGTATCTCCCGAGAACCTTGGCACATGGTCGAGGGAGGTTACTGGGCTGCAAACCCAGTCGCCGCAGTGCCACTCGGGCGACCTGCCACAGCGGAGGGCCGGCGAGGCTCGGGCGAGCACACGGTGTGGCTCCCCAGTCTGCGCACCGGGCATGGCGGTCACTGTGGTACTGACGGTTGCAGAGGGAAACGGAGCAGGTGGGGTCAGGCGCTGTGAGAACAGCTCAAGGCCGAGCACAGGAAGGCGGGGCTCCTCGTTCAGCTTAGTCATGAACTTGCCGTGTGATGAGGGCCCCCTCTCACCCTCTCTGGGTACCCTGAGTGGCCCCAGGGCCTTTCTGGCACTGATACCCTGTCCCTCCATGATAGGCATGAGGGGCCCGAGCCGCACGCCACACGTGGCTATTTCAACGGAAATTAATTACACTTGAAATTAAAAAGCCAGTCCCTCAGTAGCCTAGCTACATTTTAAGTCACGTGCTCAATACCATGTGATTTAAATTAAAATGAAGAAATATAAAAAGTCGGTTCCTCAGTCACGTCTACCACATTTGAAACACTCAGTGGCGCTTGTGGCTGGCGGTTGCTGTGCTCAACGGCACAGGCGCAGACGTTCCCAGAAACCTAGAGAGTCCCACTGGGCAGCATTGAGGCTGTGCAGATGGAGACGTGGTTCATGGAAGGTACTGGAAGGCAGGCCAGGCACAGTGGCTCACACCTGTAATCCCAGCAATTTAGGAGGCTGAAGTGAGAGGATTGCTTGAGGCCAGGAGTTTGAGACCAGCCAGAGCAACATAGTGACACCCCATTTCTACAAAAAATTTAAAAATTAGCTCGGTGTGTGGTGGAATGTGCATGTAGCCCCAGCTACTAAGGAGGATGAGGCAAGAGGATCGCTTAAGCCCAGGAGTTAGAGGTTGTAGACAGCTATGACAGCGCCACTGCACTCTAGCCCAGGCAACAAAGCAAGGCCCTTTCTTAAAAAAAAAAAAAAAATCCTGAAGGTGAGTTAAAACACCATATTGCCACACTGAGGTTCTGGTCAATGGTCAAACACTAGCACATTTCCATGAAACAGGATGATCATCTGCTGCCTCTATAATTTAACGTTGAAATGCCACTTGGACGAGAGAATAAAACACATACAAATATTACAAAGAAGTTGGCAGAATCATTGTTATTTGCAAGGGATATGATTTTATACCTGGAAAATTCAAAAGAATCAACTATTAGAAATAGTAAGAAGCTTTAGGATGATTGGTTGGTTACAAAGTTAATACATAGAAACAATAATTTCCTCTATATACAAGTAAAATTAAGTGTAATGGGGAAAAATATCATATTGTAATACATTTCAGTTTACATAAAATATTTATATTAAAGAATCTAAAACATGAACACAAAATAAGAAAAAAGAAATAGGATCTAAACAAAAAATATTCAACCCCGTACTGAGCTGGCATGGAAGATAGCTTACATAAGTAGAACAACTCTACAGGAACCTAAGATGTAAAGATGTCAATTCTCCCTAAGTAATTCTACAAACTCAAAGCAATCTCAAAATACCAGTTTGAGATTTGGTTTGGTTGTTCTGTTTTTGTTTTCTTTCTTGTAGGGAAACAGAGGATAATTTGAAAATGACAGAATGATTCCAACATTCCCAATCAAGAATAAACAAATGACACTGGCCAGGAAAATAAATACTGAAAAAGAAGAAGAATGGGGGAGAATTAGCCTTATTAATTGTTAAAGAGGCTAAAATATAAGGCTGCAGTCATGAAAATGCATGAAACTGGTTCAGAAATGCACTAAAGGTTCAACAGAAGAGTCCTGATACAAGTATATTTGACCATTTAGGTGGTATTTCAAATCTGCAAAGAGAAGGACTGCTTAGTAAACAACATTGGAAGGACTCACAGATAACATGCAAACAAGAAACCAGAAACCTCACTCACACCTTATGCCAAAATATCCTGTGAATTAAAGGTAAACATCAAAAGCAAAAAGGTATAAGCACTAGGAAAAAGCATACTCCTGTATGTCTTAGCCTAGGTAAGAAATAAACATGGAAGACAGGAGAGCAAAGCTCCCGCATTTGAACCCCAAATAAAAAGAATAAAAGTTTCTGTGGAGTAAAAACATCATAAGATCAAATGGCAAGCTTGAGAAAATATCTGTAATATATGTGACAAGGTACCAATTTCCTTAATAAACAAATAAAAAACTCTTACGAATTCCTAAGTACAGATCAAAAACTCACGAGAAAAGCAGCAAAAGATATAAACAATCAGTTTACAGTGGGGGAAAAAAGCAACAAATGACTAACAGGCATATATATTAAGAGGGGCAACCTTGTTCCTAACTAACAAAAGCAAATTAAAATAAAGAGATACTATTTTTCCATCCATCAAAGATCCTGGCAATGATCCAAAATGATTTATAATCTCCAGTATTGGCAAGAATGTGGGGAGAGAGAAACTCTTACGCAATGCTGGCGGTGATATAAATTAGTATAAACATTTTAGAGAGCAAACTGACAGTTCCTATCAAAATGTAAAATAACCACACTTTCTAAGAGATTACACTTCTAGAAATGTATCTTACAAACATATTTACATAAGTAAACAAATATATATATATATAAGAATGCTGCTTGCAACATTATTTATAATGGGGAAAAAAAACAGGAAACAATCTAAATGACAATCAATGGAAATGGCTGGTTTAATCGTGTTATGTTCTAATAATGAAACAGCAGGTAATCAAAAATGAAATGCATTGGGTCTATGAGAAAGATAGCCACAATATTTTTAAAAGGCAAGTAGCAAAATAATAATATTTAGTATAATAGTACATAATATTGTGAACCTACATACATAATACATATTTAAATGCATTTATCTCTCTTTATATACTTCGCATACGTCTATACATGTGTGTGAAAGGGAACACGTAAAACTCAACAGGGCTATCTCTAAGGAAAAGGTTGAGAGAAGACGAGTGACTTTTAGTAAATGCTTTTATTTTTATGACTATTACTTGTATAATTAATTACTCTTCAAATCATAGAGCAATCTAAACACATGTAAAAATCTAGAGTTGGCGCTCAGCAAATAGTACTAATTATGAGTCATGTTCTTCAGATGTTTCTCCCTAATGCCATTAAATTGTCTCACAGCCAGCTCAGTGTAGACCTAACACGAGTGATGACCAACTTTTTGCCAAAGTCAGCTTGCAGTGGCTGTGTTCTCTGGCTAGAAGAGTAGATAAAGGATGAGTTGTCCTGAACCTAAAGCACAGAGAACTTGCCCCAAGAATTATGAGTCCAGATGACACTATGCTAAAGCCCCTCATTCCAATCTTCATCTCCCCCATCCCCCCCCATACCTCCCTGTGACAGTTAGCTCACAGTGCTGTCTGTCACTGGGGACAGATTGCGGGTGGCATGCCACTGCAGGGCTAAGAATCCACTTTTTAAAGATTGGTTCATTTAATTAAAAGCACGGCAGGGTGCTGTGCACTAAGCAGGCAGCATGCATTTCATTAAGAAAGGTCATCTTCCCTAGCACGGTCTGTGGAAACAAGGCAGCATTCAGAGATAAGAATGGTCACAAGTGGATTTTATCCTTTTAAGGCGAGATATGGCAAAGAATGAATGAGCAGCCACCTTCCAACAGGGTGCTAGGGCTGGCTGGTGTAGTAGGTGGAGATTTAGCAGATGACAATGTGTTTCTGAAAAGATCTGCTTGTCCCCTAAAAGGTATTCTAAGACCAATGAGAGAGGAGGGGAAAGGGAAGGGAGGGAAGTACAGGAGAGAGGAAAGGAGGAAAGGAAGAAAGCAGAAAGGAGAGGTGGGGGAACCTCACTACCAAGTGTTAGCATTTATTTTTCTATTATAAGATTTTTCTTTAATTGTGATAAGAAAGAAGCCTAAGATTTCCGGTCATCAAATTAATGATTATATGCTTTACAATGCATGGGATTTTCATATTCATTATGTTTTTTGAGATTTATTTTCTAAAAGGTATTTTAGGTTCTTAAGTTGTTTTTGACTTTATATACCAAAGCTCATTTCATGTTAAAACATCCTTTTAATAAATAGTCCCAACATACTATTTTAATAGTCCTAATATACTATCGTGAAATCATAGCTTTTTCTAAGCATTTACAAGTGACAATAAGCCACGCTGGTCTGTTGGCACAGTATGTGCCTTCCTATTGCATTCTGAATATTCTAAACATCTAAGTCTGCTCATTTCACACACACACACACACACACACACACACACACACACACACACACGCCACTGCAATAATTTTAAAGCCACAAACCCTACTGGTCTAAAACAACGTATCCAATTTCTGAAAGTGCCTAAGTTACTCCTGGTAAAATAAGGCCTACCATTGAATGGACTTAAAAGGGCAATATTTTCATGTTTGTGGTAGTGTTTTACTTTTACTGCTCCACAAATATTTATTAAGTGCCTACTGCGTGGCGTGCATTGTTCTAGCACAGGATAAACAGCAGTTAGAAACACAGACACTGTAATTTTGCATTTTAATAAAATCACTAACCCATATTAAACATTTACTGGGAGCCTGGTATTATTCTAAGCCCTTTATTTGTATTATGTCCTTTTGTCCTCCCAACAATCCCATGAGATAAGTTCTTTTATTATCCCACTTTACCAACTAGGAGACCTAAGTACAGAGAAGTTAAGTTACTTGCCCAAGATTACACAGCTGGCTGCTGGCAGAGCTGGGATTTGAATCCAGGCTGACTCCGCTTTGGGGCCCACCCTCCTAACCGGTGTTACTGTATGGACAGGTGCATCTCTAAACTAAGGTATGTACTTGTCCATAAAGAAAGGTGGGCACATAGTCAGCACTCAAAGAATGATCACAATCGTAGGTGTACACACCTTTACACATGTCTGTGCTCTCAGCTGAGCCATGAAAATTGGGAAGATTAATACCCAGCAGCAAGGAAAACTGCAGGTAGGTAACCCTGCCAGGGCAATCCCTGGTGCTAGCCAGTAAACAAAATTTAAAGGAGGAAAAGAAAATAAATGAACAGGAAGCACATGAACAAACAAGCAAAAATTAAATGGTGACCCAATATAAAACCTCTAACAATATACTCATAGACATTAAAATGAGATCCCTGATAAAGACTAAATAAATATCTTCTGAGTATCTCCTGTCTTCTGATACCATCACAAACATGACCATGCTATAGTTAATTCTCACAGCATCCTAGTAAGGCAAAGGCACCATCTAGACCTCCCTTTACAGATGCAAAGATGAAGCTGCTCAGAATCTCATGCACAGCTGTCCAGGCGGCAGCTGGGTCAGCTACGGTCCAAGCCACTGATGCAGCACATAATGCTCCGTGCTGCCACTGAATACAGGAAGCCACCCCCACCATCCAAGCTCTCCACCCCCGCCCCACCTCGCCCTGGATCTACTTTGAGAGCTACATCCTGGAACTAGCTATTCTAGAAAGAGTACGACGAATACTTTCCAAACATCTACAAGTATTCCAGGCTATTCATGAACTGTAACCCAGTGAAGGTTTTGTTTTATTTATTTATTTATTTTTTGATGAGTGCTGTTTTCAGGGGCTGCAAAGGAGTTTCACAGACTGCTGACCCGAATGATCTGAGACCCACAGGTTAGGAAGCTCACGAGGGAGGGAAGGTGAAATCTGTACAAATTTTTCAGAATCTTGGCTCCAGCCCAGAACGCTTGTCACTACATGACCTGAGTCATTCTGGAATTCTGGAGTTATTCTGGAATCATCTGAGGGCAGGCGCTCCCAGGAGAGAGAACAATTCCCACCACACAGGGCTGGTGACCTATCTGCCAGCACAAGCTTTTCCTTTTCAAAGTAATCTGCTTAGTAACCTAATATCTGAAGCCTGCTCATAATAAGTGAGTTCTCTTTGTATTTCTTTAACGCTGATAATTTGAGTCATATTCCAAATAAGTCGCAAGAAACCTGAGTATGAGGCAGAAAATTTTACTAACTCATACTGAGGCAGAGTTGGAGCAGAGGGTCTTTGCTTTAAAAAGTCTCCCCCGTAGGTGAACACAGCTCCCCTACTTTGTAAGATTCTAACCAAGAAGGGCAGCGTTGCCCCGTAGCAGGGAAAAGGCCCACTTGGAAAGTGGCTTCCTCACTTGCATGGTTTTCTGCTGTGTATGTGTGTGTGTGTGTCGCTTTCCTTTAAAGTTTCCATTACAAGCCTGTCTTTATAATAACTTCTTTGCAGCACAAGGCGAGACTTCTCCCTTCTCTAAGTGCACGCTCTGTCTTTTATGCCTGAAATAAAGCAGGCTCCATAGCAAATCATACATGAAGTTACTTCCCCCTGGTGGCGACTGCTGGTCTGTGAACAGCATCAGCCTAGTGCTCAGCACACGGTTCTGTCCCTGTCCCATCCTCAAACCGGAGCGGCTCTTGGGCAGCCCCCTAACAGCAGCCTGGGGACAGCCTTCCCCGTGTACTGTTACCAGCCACTCCTGTTCCAGTGGCTTCCACTCTAGACGTCCTCCTTGTTTGGACGAGGCTGGGACAGGGGAGGAGATTATTTGACACACGATTGAATGAGTGGTGTAGAAACCAGAGGGCTGGTGGGAAGGACCCCAGGTGCTGGCGTCATCTGAACCCTCTCTGACACACGGGGGCATCTCAGATCAGTCCTATGTGAACTGCTGAGATCAATTAAAGGTACGGGGTTTAAATGGCTGAAACTTACCTCCTCCGGCCACAAGCCTCCCACTCACCAATGCAGGAGACGGGTGGGATGCCAGAGAAGCTGGGTGGGAGGGAATCACAGTGGAGAAATGCTTTTTGGGCAAATTCCTACTTGGAAAAGTCTGATTTAACCAGTGGGGGTGTGCGAAAAAAGGGGCAAACGGCGGTGTCCCACTGACAGAAGAGAACAAGGCTTTACAGTTCTGAGAGCCAGAAATGACCTCACAGAAACTACCTGACTCAACCTGCCCAACTCACAGATGAAGTAACTGAGGTCTGGAAAGTTTAGATAATTTGCCCAAGGACATGCAGCTAATTATCGCTCTATTAAGCCTTTTAGTTATATTTACATTGATATTAAATCATACCAAAAAAATTAATGTTGGGTCTTCCTTGCTAGACTGTGAATTTCCATAAAGGTAGAGATGGTGTCTGTCATTTGCCAAGGACTCTCTGGGGCTGTGCCCTCCTCACACTGGGGGGCCGACTGCCAGTCTGGGGTCCACAGCTGGTCTTGCAGCCAGCACAGTGCTCAGAGCACAGCTGGCACCCAATAAACATTTGTTGAATAAATGAATGAATGAAGTGAATGAAAGAGTGAAGTGATGGAGCCAGGATTCAAAGCCGGGTCTACCTGGCTCCAGTGTCCAGCCGCTGCCTTCCACCGGCACACCTGGGCTGCCACAGTGTCTATCATATCAGGTATTCATTGGATATAAATGCACAACTGGAAGAATAATGAAGAGTTGTAACTTGGGTGAACCTCGATTTCCTGTGGATAAAAATACTTTCTCCAAAGAGCTGTCCTAGGATTTAAATGAGATATGAAAGATATGCGAAAAATTCATATGCATTAATGCCGCACTGTACGATGATGGGTAGCACAGGCTTTGGAGCCAGCTGAAACTGGTTTTGAATCTCGGGACCAACACTTACTAGCTGTGTGGCCTGGGATGGGTTATTTGGCCTCAGATTCCTCCTCTGTAAAATGGGTACCTATTTCATAGATTCTTGTAACGGTAAAATGATATGCATTATACAAATAGGGTACTTAGATATAAAATAAGGCACTTCATGTTAATGAATAGAAACTATTTTATTATTTTTAAAATAAAGCACAAAGATTCACAAAAAATATGAAGGTGATTATTATAGACTGAATGCTTGTGTCCACCCCAAATTCAAACGCTGAAACCTGAACCACCTTCCTACACACTGTGGCTTTATTTGGAGATGGGGCCTCTCAGGAAGTAACCAGGTTAAACGAGGCTATAAGGGTGGGGCCCTAACCCAACAGGATTAGCGTCCTTGCAAGAAGAGACACCTGAAAGCTTTCTCCACACTAAGGAGAAACACGAGGGGACACGGCCAGCAGCCTGCAAGTGGCGAAGGCAGAGTCACCAGAACCTGACCGTGCTGCCACCCTGACCCCAGCCTCCAGGACCGCAAGGAGATAAATTTCTGTTGCTTCAGCCACCTAGTCTCTGGTATTTTGTTATCGCAGCCTGAGCAGATTAACGCAGTGGTAAAGCAAGACGAGCTATTGTTATGCCGAGAGGGGAAAAAATCCAAAATTAGCTTTCTGAATTAAATAACATTTTTTGTCTTTTGATTTTGAATCCAGGCCAACCTCAAGTACTCCTCTCGATGGTGTTAATTATGATTGCACGTGGGAACTGCAGACCGCACCTGCTGAAAATAGCAACGAAAGGAAAAGTACTGGGCCTTTCCAAGTTGTTACACAAAAGGCTTAGTTTCCCAAGCTCTTCCTTCAGAAATGCAGTGGGTAACAGCTTCTGATACTTCGAAAACTTCATAACCTGGCCATAATCCTATCAATGGGGGTGTTTTATGTTAAAATGTGGAGGCAAAAAACTGGGTTCTTTTATGGAGTCGAAGCTAAACTGAAAAAAAAAAATCTTAATGAACATTTCTGAACATTTAACTGCTCCACAGAAGTCCAAAAAGTTTACAAAAGAAAAAAGTATGTGCTAATAAATACCTAACTGTGGTAGGCAGCCTGTAGGTTGGGCCTTGGGCATCCACACCTCCTGGTATTCACGCCCCTGTGCCATGCCCTGCCCTTGAGTGTGATCTGCACTTACTGACTTGCTCCCAATGAATAGAACACAGCAAAAGCGATGGGTTATCACTTCGAGACTAGGTTACAAGAAGACTGCGGATCCCACTCCGTCTTGCTTGGTCGGAGGGCAGCCAGCCGCCACGCTGAGTGCCGCCCTGTGGAGAGGCCCATGTGGCAAGGAACTGAGGAAGAAGGCCCCCAGCCAACAGCCACGAAAGCACTGAGGTTCTCAGTCTCACAAACCACAAGAAATCCAACCCTGCCACAGCCACGTGAGTGAGCCTGGCAGTGGATACGTCTGCTTCAGTCCAGCCTTCAGATGAGACCACAGCTGACGCTTTCTTGCAGCCGTGGGGGAAACTTTCAGGCAGAGGCACGAGGCCAAAGCTGCCCCCAGATTCCTGACCCATAGAAACTGTGAGATAATAAACATGCATTGTTTCGAGGCACTGAGTGTTGGGTTAGTTACCCTAACCTATCTTGTATGTTTACTGTGACCCAATCACTTTGATAGGTATTTTATGAGCATCGTAAGGTATAAGTGCTATTAACAGCCCCATTTCACAGGCAGGGAAACTAAGGCACAGGCCAGGTAAAAAGCTTCTCAGTAACACGGCGTAAGTGGCAAAGGTATGCTTGAGACCCACACTCTTAACCGCCCTGCACTGCCTCTTCATGTACAGACCCCATGGGGAACATGGGCATATGAAACCCAATTCAATCTTTGGAGGGGGAAATAAATAAAAACATCCTACCCCAACTAAATCAAATATAGTAAAAGATTTCTACAATGATTGAAATTTATACAACATAAGGCCAATCAATCTTTTCCTCAATATCAAAGTTTGCATTAAGGTAATTAGTATTCTCCTGATGTTGTATTTTGAAAATGTTTCTGTTTTTCCCAAGAAGGGCAGAAGAGCCATTTTTCCTTTCTATTGCCATGGTATGGCCCCTCAGTGCTCAGAGAACACAGCAGAGTCATCGACCGGCTCAATGACTGTCAGCATCCCCCTGTTTTGATGGTGATTGGTATTTACAAAGGAAAAAATTCCCTCTCACAACTGAACTGTATTTCAAATGACTGGCACTCCCCCACAGCCCTCAAAATGAGTCCTAATGATTCTGCATACAAAATTCATAGCGAGGGGTCTATCCACCACGCACACTGATGTATGCACAATTACTGCTATTGTAACAGGAATGGCGCATTCACACACCTGGGCGAACAGGTCTCCCAGTGACATGTACAAAAAAGAGCAGGTCAAATGTTTTGTCGAAAGGAAAGAAACAAAGACAGAAAATATAGCCTGAAATATGAACACTGGAACCAACAGCCTCAGCTCTAGCACAAAGCCTATTTTTTTTGTTCCCTTATGTAATTGTCCTGAGGCTTGAAAGGTCTGTAGTTGCAGGCAGGAACACTTAAAGCCATTGCAGCTGAAGATAAAATGCTTTGAGCAATGTATGGTGGTGGCAGATCGAGCTGAAAAGGAACCAAACACTTGTCAGGGAGCAGAGCGAGGAAGGTATTAAAAGAACCTATGGTCGTGAAAAACATTTATTTAAAAGTCAGAAATTCTAAAATTAGAGAAATAGTGAATAACTTTTCAAATAAACTCTGAACATATGTCACAAGCAGAATTTTTTTTTTTAACATACAGCATTCTGAACATTCCCAAATAAATTAAACCATATCATACTGGAGAGAAGATCATTTAAGGAAAAATTTGATTCATAATTTAAGTCTGAAAAACCACATGCCTCACCCTCACACTAGGGTGAAAAGTGAAAATGGCCTAAAACTGCCTGGATTTTCCAGTGGAATAGAACCCAACTGTTACTCTCCTGCTAGGATGTCACATTTCACAATATGCCACGACAGACTGACTTAGAATGGGAACAGGCAGAAATGCAGACAAGTATATACAACCTTAGGAGTGGAAACTATGTATCAGCTGTGCCACTTTAGGTCTTGAAAACATTTCAATCATCAAATTATTGTTGAATGATGTCTTGTCTACCAAAAAACAAGTTTGGGAGTCTAAGGCCATGATCTGTCCGTTGGGTGAGGAGCGAGCAGCCCAGGGTTGAAGCAAAATGCTCTGATCTCATGTGTCCGGCTGCCGGCCAGTAAGCCTGCTTTCAGCCTACAAGGTCAAACAACACTCGAGGAGAAAGAAGCCTCCAGACCGAAAGCCTGACTCCCATTTCAAACTCGAAGAAATGACGGCGCAGAAAGGTAAGTTACCTGGCTAGAACTGGAACCCGATTATCAATTTTTCATTTATCTTTCAGGCTATTACGATGTCCCTGGTCAGGCAAAACCCCTTCCAGCTAGGATGGTGGTTCTCAGTCTCAAATAACAATTAGAATCACCTGGGGAGGTTTCCAGACGATTCCCAGCTCCTGAGATTGGAATCGGGCTGGAGTGGCAGGGGCATGAGAATTTTTCAAAGATCACTTTGAAAGATTCTAATGTATGATTAAGGTTGGAAGCACTGCTCAGGGGACTCCACTGATACAAAGAATTGAAGGATGTCACTTACACTCCTTTGATGTGGATCAGAATATTTTGTTATTAAAAGAAATTCATGAAAGCATCTATCACAAATCTTAAGTGAACTTTTTTTTTTAAAAAAAAAGAAAAGTGAGTTTATTCACTAGAAGAGAGGAAATTTTTCTAGGATTTTGACTTAGCCTTCGAGCAAAGCTCCATCAATCAAATATACATTCATGTTTCAGACAACTGAAAAAAGAGTTTTTAGCTTCCATTACTATAAACAACTATATTTACTGCTCGGAAACTAACAGAATACTATTTGGGAACTCCTGAATTCTTGGTTAGCTTGGTGATGACTGAATAAACTTATTCTAGGGAACCAACGAACCATTGCCAGCAGTCCAAAGCACATGTAATTACTGGTTCGAAGCACTACTTTGCTTTTCTCAGAAAAGAAAAAAGGCTCACAAAAACAGTACTGTAATGAAATATGTCAAGCAAATATTTGTGCAAACAGAAAATAGTATTATTTTAATAAAAGTTTTCATTCACTTATAACAGCATGAATCTCTCTAATATTATTTTAAATCAATGACGATACAGTTTATTTTTTAGGTAAACATTTAATGAAGATATTCATCATAAATTCTTTACAATATCGATGCTGATCTAGCTAACAAACACAAATCTTACATGTCAGACCGAGCTGTTCTGGTCACAAAACAGCTTCCAATGTCAATTCTCAAAAGAATGAGTGGTTCAGGTAAAATTCTTTCTTTCCTTTAAGACTAAGGTTACAGAATCATGTGAACATGAGTAAAGAAGTTTGACCTGGTCTTTTCTCTCCCAGGGCTCCCTCCAACGATTGCCTAAGGAGAAGGGATGGCCAGACCACGGGGACTTTTGTCAGAACTGCAGTTAATGATCTGTCTACTCAAGGTGGATACTACTAACCTACAGTAGACTCACATTTTCATTATATCACCCAAAGGTGACACACCAGACTTAATAAAAAGGCTGTGAGGTTGAAACCTCAGAAGGCACATCCTCCCACCCAGAGGGATGGCTTTGCTAAATGAGGAATGATCTACTGGCTGGAAGGCTTACCAACGACCTGATGTGGTTTTAGCTCTCGTGTTGCCTATCGCATGGAGCTATTTGCCTTCGGGGACTGGGACTCCCTTAGCCCAGCTGGTTTTGGGGTGTTCACCTATTGCTGCACATTTTACACGACCCCAGGAATGGGCAGCCCGTGCATAATCCCTGCCCCACCCCCATTCTGAAGCTCTTTATCCACCACACAGAGAGGAGGTGAGTCTGTCCACTTCTCCATCTCCAACACCACTGTCTTTAGTCCCATCGCCTCCCCACCTCCCCTGGACGATAGCAATTGCCTCCCAGCTGGTCTCCCGGCTTCCTCTCTAGCCCACCCACCTTCTCTCCCTACGCCATTCTCCAGCCCCCAGGCTCTCCTTGGGACCATTCCTATATTCCCTGACTGCTCATCCCACCTAACACGCCCCCCTCTGCCCCCAGTCAACACTTGCCTGGCCAACTCTTTGGTGCCCTTTAAATAAACTGAGTCCACCCGCATTGGAACTCTTGCATCTGCTTTCTCTCTGGATGCCGGCCACACAAACCTCTCCCCAAGGAGCTTCCTCCAGCCGGCCCAGCCCAGGCTGTGCAGAAGCCTTCCCAGGCCACTCTACCTAAAGTGGCTCCACGCTGACTCCTCTCATCCACACAGTCCCCAGATCCCTCTCTGGACCCTGGGAGGCTGACTCTACCTAGGACTCTACGGCTAGGGCTCCCCTGCCTCCTCCCTGCTGCCAGCTGAGCTCTGCCAATGAGACCAGAGGCCTGGGTATTTCTCCCTGCACCTTCTCCAGGGCCTAATATCTCAAGTCCGTACCTACAAGTCTACAGCTTCCCCAGGCATCTCCTCTCATAGGGTGCCTGCCACATGACTTTCTCTTCCAGCTCCAGCTTTCGGCTGTTGCCCAAGGCTGCAGGCCTGGACATCCCTTGTTGATTCCCTTCCACCTGTCCCAGGTCACCAGCTCTTCAACAAAACCTCTGGAATCCCACAGTGTCTGTCCCTGTTGGGACCTGACTGCTCCCACCCAGTCCCCTCCCTGTCACTCTCTATTATCCTGTGTTATTCTCTCCATTACATCTATCATGATCTGAAATGACCTCGGTCACTTGCTTTTTCCTATTTTCTGTCTCCTCCTCAACCCTTAGAACCTAAGTTCCTTAGAAGCAGCAAGCTTTTTATGTTCACCACTCTATCCTCAGGTCCTGAAATGGTGCCTAGAACACAGTAAGTATTCAATCAATAGCAAAGAAAGAAAGAAAGAATGAATGAATGAATGAATGAACCAGGGCCAACCCACTGTCTCTGCTCCAAATATCACCTTATCAGTAAGACCTTCCCGGGCCATTGATGTAAGATAGCAATCTTCCTCCCCTCCCAGATCTGCACAGTCCCTCCTGCAGCCCTCCAAGTCTTACTTCTTACTTCCTACAGCCCATCACCTTTCGATGTATTTGATATTTATTTGCTTATTGTTTGTTTTTTCCCCCAAAAAATGTCAGCCCTGAAGGCAGG
Organism: Mirza zaza; assembly: GCA_008750895.1. Lineage (NCBI taxonomy): Eukaryota > Metazoa > Chordata > Mammalia > Primates > Cheirogaleidae > Mirza > Mirza zaza. The sequence goes on along the minus strand of VSMD01011292.1, from coordinate 19,206 downwards.
AATGCTATTTTATTCACTGATGTACCAAGGCCTGGCCCATAATAGAGTCTCTAAACATTTGTTAAAATGAATAGCCAGCAAAACAGGCAAATTTTCATACAACACAATTTCGGGATTGTCCGCGACACTGGAAAAAACTCAAAACTATGAATTGCTAGATATCCAAGCAAGTAAGTGTAGTTTTACATGACTTGACCTTGCTCCAGCAGAAAGATAGATTAGGACCCTTGGAAAATGGTCTGAAATGCTGGCTAGCATTTAGCCTACATGGAGAAGAAAACGTTTTAGAGTAAGAGCAGTAAGGCCTAAGTTCCTGACAATTGTTGCTCTAGAAAGCATGCCCGGAAGCTTACCTAAAGATGTAGTCATTGTAATTCCTTTCTGAAAGTAAATGGGTATATAAATTATAAATAAATAAGACTGAAGCACACCATGCTATGTTCCACAATGGTGTTCTATTGGCAGCAGCCTTCAACTGCAGTTCTTTGACAGTATAAGTAGACCCAGAGCCAAGCACTGAAAGCATTGCTTTTTTTGACAGCTGCTCTCCTAATGGGGCATCTCTCAAAAACAGGTTTCATTCTGCGACGCCTACGTTGTCCAAATTTTATTCTGCACAATAATTACAGATCTGAAATAAATGCCTCCTCCCCACCACCATCATTGATTACTCATACCTGCCCCCTCACCCTCCAAAGTGTCTAAATTGTGTGGATTTGGGACGAAAAAAAATTATACCTACTGAGTGTGTCCGATGGGGTAGCATGTCACACCTTCAAGGGAGCAAGACTCCTGACTAAATGTCCCAAAGGCCTATGAGATGGTCCCCTTCCCCCAACACCATTCCACCAAAACTGGCCAACCGCAGGCTAATGAGCAACCACAGATCCTCACCCAAACATTGGCTTTTCTTCCAGGAGCGCAGATTGAGAATGCAGAAACGTCGCCCTATTTATGAACAGTGAGTCACGTCGCCGCTCAACGTCTGCTCCCTCCTCCCTGTGAATGAGGCGACCCCCTCCTCCGCGGGCAACAGCGGGGCGAGGGGCGCCGGCGAACGCCCAGGGCCATGGTCCGAGCTCCCCAGCCGCCTCGGGCGCTACTTCATCCCCGACAGCCCCCGCTCGGCCGCGCGGCGGAGGCCCGGGCGTCGCGGCGTCCCCGGCCGTCGCCCGCCTCAGCCCCGCCGCGCCTGCGGCCGCGACCCGCGCGCCTCCGCCGGGCAACAAGTGTGCGGCCTCCGCCCCGCGCCCGCCCGGCCCTCACCCGGCACAGGCCGTCCACGAACACGCGCGGGTCCAGGTGGCAGGCGATGGTGGCGCTGGGCAGGTCCTGCAGGTCCACCTCCTCCATCTCGCAGTCGATGAAGCTCCAGTCGCCGCCGCCCTCGTCCGCCTCAGCCGCCCCCGACAGCGGCATGAAGGGCCGCAGCGTCACCCCGGGCCGCGCCAGCGCCCCGGCCGCCGCCGCCGCCGCCGCCGCCCCGAGCCGGGGCCCGGCCACGCCGTCCTCCATCGCCCGCGCGTCCCCGTGCGCCCCCGCCGGCTGCGCCGGGATGGCGCGCCCGAGCCTCCCGCTCCCCGGCCCGCGCCGCGGCCGCCGGCTCCGCGGTTAACCTCCTCGCGATCGCGCGGCTGCCGGCGGCGGGCGCTCCCACCGCTCCCCGCGACCCGGCCTCCGAGCGCCGCGCACGCCCGCCTCCGCTCCGCGAGGGCGGGGCAGAAACCTCGCTCGGCCGCCCGCCCGCCCAGCCCCGAGGGCCCTCCACCCGCGCCTCTGGCGCTGGTCCCTTTAAGGCCGGCCCCCCGTTGGGTTATTGCACCCCGCCCTTCCAGGAGAAAAGGCCAATAAAGACACAGGATTCTCCTCACGTGATCCTCCCTCTGCCGCCCGAAGTCCGAAGCCTCAGGGCGGCCATGTTGTTCAGGGGCAAAGTCTTCTTAAGCCTGTTCCGCTTCTCTGACAGCTGGTGCCATCTGAAGGGCGACAGGCAGGGTCGTGGGCCATTGGACCTTTGGGATTATAACCGGAGAGGCAGAGCTTTTGTGGTTCCCATGAGGTGACGTTTTGAGGCACACGGGCCAACTCTGGGGGATTTAAGCGAGATCTGGTCCTGGCTGTGGCTCTGTGGCCACTGGCAAACGGTTAGATGCTTACCGTATATTATGAGATATAGTCGCAAATAAGAATTGAACTAGTCCGTGATGGCAATACCTTACTTTTATATTTTATCTTATTAGTCATTATGCCATTGTCCGAAATTCATATAAAGATGTAATTTTTTGAATTACCACTACGTATTATGTACAGTAGGAGAGTACAAAAGAAGTGAGACATTGGTCTTTTCCTTTGGGGAATTTATAGAGGGAAAACAGAGGACTTCAAATGAGCAGATCTCTCTCTTCCTGCAAAATAGAATTACTTCTTTGTGAAGAACAGTATGATACAGTGAAAACTTAGGTCTGAATTTCAGCTTTGCTATTAATTACTTGGACAAATAATTCAGGTGAATAACCTGAATTTCGGTTCCTCATCTTAAAAACAAGATCATATCTGGTAAGAATTAAGTAAGTACTTAATAATGATAGCTCTGTTTATCTGATAGGTTCTTTGGAGGTTGTGAAATTAGACTTGTATTTTCTCCTAAAGTAGATTTACCCTCTAGTTTGGAAGTGCAATTAATGATAACAAAAATTATATCCAACTAATAGCTGAGATTTATTGAGAACTTTCCATGTGCAAGGTTCTATGGTTGTTATTATGACAATCTGAGAGCAGTTTGTGCCTTTAAGGAGCTTAAATCCAGGAGGAGGAGTAATACCTCTGCAGAGATAACTCATAAAATACAATGTGATATGAGAATGTGGAGAAATTGGAACCATAATACAATTGCAGGTGGGAGTAAAACGGTGCAGCCACTTTGGAAAACAATTTGGCAGTTCCTCAAAAAGTTCAATGTAAAGTTATCATATGACCCACTAATTCCTCTTCAACAGAAATGAAAACATACCTCCACCCAAAAATCTATATACATAGCATCATATTCATAAGAGCAAAAAAATGAAAACAGCCTAAGTGTTCATCAGCTGATGAATGGATAAACTATATATATATATATATATATATATATATATATCCATCCAGTGGAATATTATTCAGCCATGAAAATGATGAAGTGCTGATACGTGTCACAACATGGATAAACTTTGAAAACTTGCTAAGTGAAAGAAGGCAGTCGTCACTAAAGGCCACATATTATTCCATTTACCTGAAATGTCCAGAATAGGCAAATCTATAGAGACAGAAAGTAAACTAGTGGTTGCTAGTGTCTATGAAAGGAAGGAATAGGGAGTGACTGCTAGACAGTACAGGGTTCCTTTTCGGGGTGAAGAAAGTGTTCAAAAATTAATTGTAATGATGCTTGCAAAACTTTTCGAATATACTAGAAATCACTGAATTTTACTTTAAAGGATGAATTTTACGGCATGCGAATTATATCTCAATAAGGCTGGTATTTTTTAAAAAGGCCAAGAGACATTGGATGAAATGCAGAAAGTAGATGACACTGCAGAGTCGCAAGCTCTCTGTAAACTCAGCCAGGCATTCTGAAAAGGGTAACAAAGGCATGAGGCACCAGTTTTGGAAAAACAACGCCCAGCCAACCCGTTGCTGGGTGGGTCTGTGTTGTTCTGAGTTCTTTCATTGCCGGCTTACTGTAAGCCGCTTACGGCACGCAAAGTGGGCCTGATGGACACATCATTTGAGGGAAAAGAAAGCACTAGCAAAACAGAAACCCGAAATGCAGGCAGAGCAAACCCTCACAGCTGGTTTTCTCCTCTGTGTTAAGAGAGGAGTGGTGAAGACAAAAAGTTACCTGTCATTGACTTTGGAATGGAGCTGGTCGTTACTCAGACACAAACCAAGTCAAACATTCCCTTCATGTCTGCAGACTCCTCTTCTCTCCCTTCTCCGTGTCCCCCAGGCAGCAAAGTGGGTGACATTTCTCAGTTCACCAACCAGACCTCTTACTTATCTGTTTGACCCCAATAGTAATACCGGTCTCTTCTGCGTAGCTCTTAAACAGTTAATAGGTGTACGTGTAAGCTAGCTCACATCATCCTCACCAGCAGGTGTTATTACTGCAGATTCTTAGAGCTGAGGCTCCTAGAGATTGAATGACAAGCAAACAGGCAGCAAGTGGCAAAGCAGGACCCAACTGGGATCTTGTTCTAGCACCGCCTCTACCCCATGGGGCTGCAGGAAACAGGAACGTGAGAAGGAACCAAAGAAATGTGGTGGCAAAAAGTACAGAGGAGGGAAAATAAGGCAGAGGAAAAGGAGAGGAAAGGACAAGAAGGGGAAAGAGAGAGGTAAGGAGATTGAGAACAGAAGGTGAGAGATGCTTGAGGCTCTAAGCGAGGAGCAGAGATGGCGGTCCTAAGGGGAGCTGGGCCTCCACAGCACAGTCGTGCAGGGCACCTCTGAGACACCAGGGCCAGCCCTGGGCATGGTGCTTGGGAGATAGAGAACTCTCAAAATATCCGAGCAAATGACAGAAAGCTCTCCATAAATGGGATTACCATCATGCCGCCCACAACAGGGCACCCAGGAGTCTTGCCGTATTGCAGGTGACATATTTAGTAATACAATGTCACATTCCTCTTTCCACTTAGAAAATAAAATTGTATAGTAACTGCCCCCTTTGCCATGCCTTCTAAGTTTAAGAAAAGCCAACTGCTCTGTCTTGTGCTGTCACTGACACTGATAACACCATCAACGTCCTCTTCCCAGGAGGAAAATGCAAGAGAATCTGTGAGCTGCCAACAGCACAGGCAGAAACTAAGCAAAACATACTCCTTGAATAGATCGCAGACATTTCTAAGGGTGAAATCAACTAAACTTGGGGGCAGCCTTTTAAAAGGCTGTGCCACCGTAAAACATGCACAAATTCCTCAAGCATTCCCTGGGGATTGTTAACGGTGTCTCTCTTACCAGCTGTGGCAATAGAACCTAAGCGCTAGTCCTGTTTCCTGCTTTGACATCTAACTAGAGAGCCTTCCCTTCTCATTGGCTTAAAGGAGCTGATTTGATCCAGATCCTCAGATGCCCAAAAGGGAGAGGAACCAAAATAGGTAAAAACAAAAAACAAACAAACGAAAAAACCCCAGCAGTTCTTTAAAAAAAAAAAAAATGAGGGAGGGGCACATATTTTAATTTATATATCCTACCACCTCCCATTCATTTCCTCTCCTTACACGTCCTTCATGTTAGCCATTGCAATTTCCAAATATAAAAGGAGAAGAGGTGCTCAGAAAGCCACGTTTGGTTATTTTTGTTCTTAGCACCTGTCTCTTACATCAATTGCAGCCCAGTTATGCAAATGTGCCTGTGGGTAAACCACTAGCCTATTCATTTGCCAGGTGGGAAAGTTTGACTCTAGGATACTTTCAATTACTTCCTATTTTCTTTGGAAATTGAAGGGAGCTGCGTGCAGTAGGCACTTGCTGAAAGCTTATTAACTGAACCAAAGGCATTTCTGCACATTCTGAGAAATTATAGACATTTAAAAATTTTATTTAAGGTAGAAGGCAAATTGCTGACTTTCTGCGTGTTTGCTTTTACAAAGAGTGAACAATTCCAAAGACTGCTCAAATGAATAAACCCCTTAAATAATTCAATCGAAAGTTTCTGTTTTGTTACCACCTATAAAATGAATAAAATATATCATGTATGTTGTTGTTCTTGCTTTGTTTGTTTGTTTTAGAGAAAGAAACCTTTTTTCCCTATTCAAGGTTCATTTTTAAAACAAACTCTTAAAAATTCCTGCTATTTTTGATGGTCGCCTTATGCTCACTCTTTAATTCAGAAAACCAGTTATAGCTTTGGTTTTGGGGAAAATATTGGAATTTGGTTACTTTGCCCTTCCAAGTTTGGAAAAGAAGTTCACTGAGTTTGACATTCCTCTAAGTTCTCTTTTAAGTGTATTGTTACTCGTGTGACTTTTATGTGAGTTAGGATTATTCTCATTGTAAGTAACCAAAACCTCTGAAACCAGTTTAAATAGGAAATAATTTAAATTAATTTTAAATGTAGGACATCTCATGGAAGCCAAAGGCAGGAGTACAGCCTGGCCTTGGGCAGGGACTGGGAGCTGGACCGTGATGTTGTCCGGAAGCCAGGCTGTGTTTTGGGCCATCTCAAGGCTATCAGAAGTAGGGACTGGGCACATAAGCATACTGGTGTCCACTCCCGAAAGTTAGGTACCCATGCATTTTCAGTGAGCTTTTATTGTTCAAAACATGATTATTCCAACAGGAGAGATTTCCTTTAAAGGGTTGGGGTAGGATGGCCTTAGTACTTCTTCTCCCTGTACCCTTCCTCAGGGATTGTTTTTCACTGCAGTGATGGGTTCCTTCTTTGATTCTACACTATAGCCTAGGAGCCACATTTTAGTTGCTAATAACATCTAACAGCGCCTGGTGTGTTGAGTAATGACAACTTAGTGCTTGTCTACTCAGCAGGAGGACGGCCGAAGTGACAGCACTAAGCCGGCCTCATCCAGGCCTGACCTCATCCTGACTTTGACTTGGAGGACTCCTACTCTCATTGGGATGCTGTGTGCAGGGCAGTGCCTAGATGCTGGAGCTATAACAATGCCCCAAACAGACAAAAATCTCTGCCATCATAGATCGTACTTTCTAGTGGTGGTCGTAAAGGGGAGGGGAGAGATGGACAATAAATAAAATACAACACATAGATGTTGATGTTATGTATGGTGATAAGTATTAAGGAAAAAATAATAAAGCAAAGAAGAGGGATTAGAAATGCAAGGGCCGGTGGGGGAGCATATTTCAGCTAGGGCAACCAGGGAAGACCATGGGGAAAGGAGAGAGTGCCATGCCTACTTCTAGAAAGAGCATCCTGGTGGAGGAGCAAGTGCAAAGGCCCTGGGGCAGCAGCTGCTGAGCCTGTTGAAGGGATAGTGCAGGGGCTGTGATGCTCTCCTCTGGGGCTGGGCGAGTGGCCAAGGCAGTGAGTAGTGTTGAGGTCAGAGATGTGATAGGGTCAGAGTATATGGGGCTTCATAGGGCACAGCAAGGACTTTGGACTTCACCCTCCTCGGGACAGGGAGTCCGTGGAGGGTTTGAGCAGAAAGTAACTGACATGATCGAACTTTCTCAGGACTGTCGGGAAGACCCCCTCAGGAGCTGTGTGCCCAGTGCACCGTGTGGGGACTAGGGTGGAAGTCAGAGACTGGGCAGGAGGCTGTTGCCATAATAATCCAAGTGAGAAATGGCGGAACTTGGGTTGGGATGGAAGTCCTGAGGTGGAAAGAAAGCGGTAAGTTTCTTTCTATATTTTGAAGGCTCAGCCGACAGGATTTCCTTGGTGTATGAGCTTCCTGTGAACGCTGCAATGCATTCCTGCACACTTAGCTGCTAAAACAACACAAATGTGTAGTTCCAGAAGGCAGAAGTCAAAATGGGTTAGCAGAGCTGTGTCCCTTTGGAGACTCTGAGGAGAGTCCCTTCCCTTGCCTTTGTTCAGGGTCTAGCGGCTACCACATCCTTGGCTCACGGTCACATGTCACTGATCTGCCTCTACTTCCATTGTCACAGCTCCCCTGACTCTGGCCCTCCTGCCTGCCCTGATGAGGACTCTTGTGATTACGCTGGGCCCTTCTGGATGACCCAGGATCATCTCTCCATCTCCAGAGCCTTAATCTAATCCCCTCTGCAAAGCCCCTTTTGCCATATGTGGAAGGCATCCTCCTATTCATAGGTTCCGGGGTGAGGAAGTGGACATCTCTGGAGGGACTATTACTCTCTCTGCCATACTTAGAGGAAAAGAGATGTCCAGATTGACTCTGAGGGTTTGGCCTGAGCGGCTATGAGGAAGGAGCTAACCTGGGTACAGTGGACTGCAAGAGGAGCAAGTTGGGGCAGCTGTCATTAGCTCACCTTGAGGCCATTCAGGCTAGAGAGACCCCTTACAGGTACAAGTGGCATTGTCAACGAGGTCGCTGGCTAGAGGGTCTGGAGTTCAGAGGAGAAGGCTGGAGTCAGACATGTGGGAGATTCGGTGCTAAATGGCATCTGAAGCCACCGGGCCATTGAGATTTCTAGGGAGTGAGTGTGGCTGTAGATGAGAGTGGTGGTCTGAACCGAAGTCACAGTGGCGATCGACATCAGTCAGCAGTGCCCTGGGAGGGAGGGCAGAGAGGCTGCCTGGGGAGGGAGGGCAGAGAACCACCAGGTAGGGGGACATCCTGGAAGCCAAGGCCAGAAAGGGCTTCCCGAGGAAAGAAGGGTCCCCCGTGTCCAGGACTGCTGGAAGGTCAGTTTTGAGGATGATGGAGAGCTGAGTTTGGATTTCCAAGTGTGGAAGTCATTGCTGACCTTGGTAAGAGAAATTCTGGAGAAATTGTGGGAAGTAAAAACTAAGGAGAATTGGAGATGAATTCTCCAGTTACTGGAGATGGAGTTGCTGGAAATGAATTCCAGCAACTGTCTCAAGAAGCTTTGCTGTAGCAGGGACAGAGAAACGGAGCACAGAGGTTGGGAAAGCGCAGTGAGTGAAGGGTGAGCTTGTTTACGGAGGGGAGAAGGCGCCTGGGCTGTGGGCAGATGGAGGTGATCCAGCAGAGAGGGAGGCTTGGTGACCAGGTGGGAGGGAGTTTCTGGAGCCACCTCCGTGCAGGAGGGCGTGGAGGACACCTGTGCAGGAGTGGACAGGAGGACCCGGGTGGAGGAACGAATCCATTCATCGTCACTGAGAGAAGGCAGCACCGTGCACCAGCTGGGTGCTGGCGGGTGGGTGATGGAATAGAGGGGGAGGGCTGGGCAGAGCTCCCTGTTGTTGCTTAGATCGCCCCAGTGAAATAGGAAGCTGCCGTGAGGACAAGCAAGGTGACATTGAGCGTTTAAGGAAAGAGAAGAAAATGTGAAGTAATCTGGGAAAGTGGGAGAGCAAATGGACTAGAAAAATATAGGAGTGCTACATATACACACGAATGTAGTATGAGTATAGTTTATGTATATAACTTGTAAATATACATATGCAACATGCAAATGTATAACATGTGTCTGTGTGTAATGCTATTTGCGTATAATTACAATATATGCATATATGTTAATTGATGTAAACAAATATAATATTTATATATCACATATAATATAATGTATACTATAACATAATTATAATCTATAGTATCCACTATATGCTATATAATATGTATATAAATATATGTTCATACATCATATATGAATGTAGAGATATAGGCAGATTAATATATGTAATAACATTATGAAGTTATGTACATTCTGTGATGCATGATTAAAAGCACATTTATTTATGAATGATCTGTCTCCTCCCTTTGTTCATAATATGTTCCATGCATGTTATAAAACTTAAATAGAAATAGGAATTTTGAAAGTAGAAGAAAAGAGACATAAACACAAGTTTAAATGTATCTTGAGTTTTTATTCCTATCTCCTCTAGAATGGAAGCTCAGTGAGGGCAATTTCAAAAATATCCTGGTCTGCTGAGGGTTTTTCATCCACCAGCTCTTCACGATAGTGCAGTGAGATGTGAAGCAGAATCACTATATTACTAATGAGGAAATTGGGTCTGAGAGGCTAAATGACTTATTGGTCATAGAGCTAATAAGTTGGGGAAGCAGGACTGAACTCGGGCATCCCTGCTTATAAAACCCAAGCTTTAACCACCTAACAATGAGGTCTTTATCTTGATCACTGCTCTGTCCAGCCTAGAATGTCCTGGGTATAGAGAGAGCTTTCCATAAATATGTATTAAATACATTAATACAAATATATTTTATTTATCTAGAATCAAAATGATTTTGTTTTCCAAAAACTCTTGTGTTATTCTCAATTACTTACTAACAATGTCTTAGTAATGTAGTTAAACATGCTCCATCCCTTTGGAAAATCATGGCAAACCACGTGTGGCATTGCGTGCTGTGCTTACAGTTAGCAAATGTCCACTCTCCTTGATATCAATGAGTAGTTCTTACAAAGTAAGTGGAAGTTGTCGTTTTTATGTTTCACCAATGGATTTTAATACCCACAGAACTCCTTGGAAGCTTTTTAACAGCTTAGAAAATTGTTTCCAAGTTTTAAAGTGTGAGATATGAGACCTTTTATAGATGTCGCACATCATTTTTTGGCAATAAAATCATTTAATGACAGAAATCTTTCCAACCTTCTGCTTTCAAAGTATTCTTATCGTGCAGATTTCTGGGAGAAAGTGGTTACTGTCTTGCTCATTGTTAAATGTCACCCAGACCCCACAGGATAAGATTTAAGCTAGTTTAAACCTGCCATGGCTCAAACCTTATAACCTGGCTGTCGCCTGCACATACCCAGAGTGGAGAGGTGCCAGCTGTGTCCCTTTCTTGTCATTCATCTCTGCTTGCTTCTTTAGAAATATCTTCCAGCTGGGTATGGTGGCTCATGCCTATGATCCCAGCACTTTGAGAAACTGAGGCAGGAGGATCATTTGAGGCCAGGAGTTCAAGACCAGCCTGGGCAACATAGCAAGATCTCAGCACTACACAAATTAAAAAAAAAAATTAGCCAGGCCTGGTGGTGTGAACCTGCAGTCTTAGGTACTTGGGAGGCTGGGGCAGGAGGATCATTTGAGCTAAGGAGACTGATGCTTCAGTGAGCTATGATCATGCCCCTGCACTCCAGCCTGGGTGACAGCATGAGACCTTGTCTCTAAAAAATAAAAATATATAATAGTAATAAAAAGAAACAACTTCCTACCATTCCTTAGCAGGTGTCTTTGTAAGGTACATGTCCATTTCTGGGTGGACTGGCTCTGTTAAAAATTAGATGCTATCATTTTCAAATCCTCTTCGTGGAAATTTGGGATTTGCAATAACAGCAAAATTCTGGAAGCAGAGAAGATGTGTGGAGCTGTGTCAACCCACAGTACCTGGCACCTGAGTAGCCATCAGGAAGCCTAGTGCACTCGCAGGACAACTTCCTGTCCAGCTTCTGCAGCAGGAATGGATACCTGGGTCAACCCACATAGCAAAGCAGTAGAGAATAATTTTTTTCTTTTGTTTTATTTTCCTTTTTATCTTTCTTTGGACAAAACCCAATAAATCAGAAGTCCTAGTATTTTTCACTCATCCCATTGAATGTAGGTCATCACCTTCCGTCATGGAGACCTTGACCCAGTAAGTAAAATAAATAATAATAATAATGATAAATAAACATACAATGGACACGACTCCACCAAAGACAGCTGCTTCCACCCAGACTGTCTTGCTGTGCCCCCTGGACTGTGACTTCTGTCTGTGGAGCTTACTGGGCTTTATCCAGGTCGGAAACACGGCAAGTTTCCCAAGAACACATCAAATTCCAAAGGCCAAAATGAAAGCCATCGTCTTTCCCATTGAACCTGCTCATTCTGCTCTGTTCTCATTTGTATTAGAACCTGCTCACTCATGGGTGGGGGTGGGGACCCAGGAGCCCTGTAGACTGCTCCCTCTATCTTACACACCCTCCCCCACCCACCCACCTGCCCACTCCAGCCCAGTCGCCAAGTCCTGTCCTCTTTACCGTATTGGCTGAGTCTACCCCTTTCCTCTACTCCCACCTCCAGTCCCTTAGTTCAGGACTGTGTCATTTCTTACGTGGCTCACCTGAGCTGCTTTGTGACTGAACCCTTTGTTCAGGAGCAGAGCCGAGTCCTTGGGGGCCTTCTCCATCCCATGCTCAAGTTCATCATCAGAAACTTTTCCAAGGATCAGGCATCCAAGTAGGATCATCAAATTCCCTAACAGAGGAAGTCTGTGGTCCCCTATAGAATGCCCTCTTTATTACATTCATCAAATACAAATCCTACTTCATTACAACACTTCATCGTCTTTCTTCGCCACCAAACTGCGAGCCTGGCAACAAGAACCCTGGCGGGCTCTTTGTCCCTGACATGATGCCAGGCATGCAGCAGATGTTTGATGCTTGTGTCTGTGTGTGATTTGAAGGCAGGCACCTTCCTGTAATTACACGTGCATCCTGATAGCACCAAGCACCTAATAGCTGACTGCAGAAGGAATGAAGGGATGAATGAAGGAGTGAATGGGTGGAGGACAACATCCCTCCAATAAACAGAAGAGCAAGTTTTTTAAGGCTGTTTCACACTCAGAGTTTCTACAATGCAAGCTGGGGGTGGAGGGAACATTAACCAAGCACTGGTTGGTGCATTAAAGCAATTCTATGCAGGAGCAGCCAGTGTAGTCCTCAATCTGGCTTAATTCAGGAATACAATAATGCATTTCAGACAATCTTCCATGAGTACTTAATGTGCCAGTGAGATGTCCACCTCTCTCTCCGCCTTAGGGAGTACCAAAGAGACCCCAACATTGGTCTCTTTGCTTTACATTCTAGTCAGTGTCCTCAAATTCACATTGATTTTCCAGTTATTGCATGATTTGTGGGAGCAAGCATATTTTTTAAACCACTTTATTGAGATGTAACTGACATACCCTAAACTGAACGTATTTGTTCCACACGATGTGATGAGGTTTGAGAGAGTGAACAGAGCCTTCCTCCCAAAAGTTCCCTCCTCTCCTGCTTCTTTGAAATCTCTCCCACTCCCGCCTCCGTGCCCAAGCTACCACTCATCCGCTTCCTGTTACTTCCAATTAGATGAGCAAGTATATATTTACTCTTTAAGAGCTTCCTTGTTCTTTTCTCTTTTCATAATAGTGCTTTATTATCTATAACTCTCTGGAGTTTTAATTTGATTGAAAAATGTTGCGGAGTGTCCACTGAATTATCTCTGTAGCTTCCAAAACAGTTCTACCTGTTTGTTTGTCTTGGTCTTTCTCTTTAGCTTGTTTGTTTTCCTCGTATGTCTGTTCTCCTAGCCTTTATTTGCCTAAGAAGGACTAGGCAGCTAGCATGCGCTTCCTTTGCTGCTGATGGAGACAGTTTTCCCAAGGTGAGTGGCAGCTCTGTGCAGGAGGAATGGGGTGATGAGTGAAGGAACTGTCCCACTGCAGTATAGGGGTGGGCCAGCTCTCAGCCCATGAACCCCCAAATACTTGAAGGAAAAGGGCTTTACTTGAGCTGTCAGTATCAGCAGGAAAAGTCCTAGCTTCTGCCAGATAGTTTGTTCCATTCGTTGGCAGAGCCATCTGGGTTTTTGCTGAATTCTGTCTGCTGTATATATGTAGGAATGTATATATGTGTCAATGTCTGTGGTGTGTATAGATGTATGTGTATATGTAGGTGTGTTTATGTGTGTATTTGCATGCGTGTAAATGTGTGGCATGCATGTTTGTGTGTATCGTGCACATAGGAATATAAGGCATGTGTGCATACATGCATCGTGTGTTTATACGTTTAGTGTGTGCACGTGCAGGTGTGTAAGTATGCACCTCTGTATACATACATGTGTGTGTGCATGTGTGCATATATGAATGTATGCACATGAGCATGTATATGAGAACATGTGTGTCATATGTATGCATTTATGTGCAAGCATGTATATGTGTGTGTGTCCATCTATGCACACATGTATGCATTTGCCTGCACACACGTGCATCAACTGGTACACCTGTATAGGTTGTTCCCTATACAGAAGCTTCAGGAAATCATTTCAACTCTAATCCCCTGCTTAGCTTGACCCTGGGGGACTCTTCTGGGTTCTCTTAGCTACATTTTATCTATGAAGAGATAGTCACCCCCTGGAAAGCCAGGCTAGTTCATTAGTTGTTTGTGTTTCCTGTGGTTAGTAAGTTGGGTCTGGGGTGAGTTGAATCCACACGCAAGCTATGCCCAGAGGCCTTCTTGTCTCCCAACTGCAAAGACTCTTGAGGGTTCATTTGGGTGCTTCTGAGTCACTTGAGAAACCAAGGCCCCTCCTACAATGTGGGGGCACACTGCCATTTTATTTTATAAACATAGATGTTTTTCCTTCTACTAAAACCATTTTACAGGAGTTTATTAGCTGTGGCCAGAAGAGAGAGTGGGAGGTTATTGTCTACTTTGAATGCAGACTCTTCACGTAGCATGTTGAAGGCAGGTCCACTTCCTGGTCAATTGTGTGAGCAGAGTGGGGTGGCCTCTTTTTCTACAATGGAAGCTCCCTTTGCAGGACTCCTGTGCCCATCTCCCTTCTACGTCAGGAACGATAAAGACTTTCCTTAGAAAACAGCCAGAGCCCCAGTGCTGCAGATGGTGTTGTGATGGAAACGTTCAGAGTATTCCTTCCCATTAGCCACCCCTTGGGATGAAACTTGCCTGATAAACATAGTCTTACCATGCGAGCCAGCAATTGCATTCCTGGGTATTTACCCAAATGTATGAAAACTTTTTCCACACAAAAATGTTTATACCAGCTTTATTCATAATTACCAAAATTTAGAAGTAATCAAGATGTCCTTCAATAGATGAATGGATAAATGAACTGTGTTACACTCATACAATGGAATATTATTTAGTGATAAAAAGAAATGAGCTATCCAGCCATGAAAAGGCAAGGAAGAATCTTAAATTGCACATTGCTCAGTGAAAGAAGCCGGTCTGTATAAAAGCTACATAGTGTGTAATTTCAACTATACTATGGCAACAGTGACAAGACCAGTAACCATTGATGGGGGGAGGGGAGGAAGAGGAGAACAGGTGGTGGGCCCAGGGGATTTTTAGGGGAATGAAACCACTCCATATGTTACTATAATGAAGCAGTCCCCAACTTCCCTGGCTGAGGACCACACCGGACTGCAACCCCCCACAACTGGGTTGAACAGCAGCAGGTGAGCCAGCGAAGCCCCACCTGCACCCACAGCGGCTCCCCGTGGCTCGCATCACTGCCTGAGCCCCGCCCCTTCAGATCAGCGACATCAGACCCTCACAGGAGCGGGAGCCCTACTGCAAACCGTCGCTGCGGGGGAGACAGATTGCGTGCTCCCCATGACAATCCTACGCCTGGTGATGTTCTGAGGTTGAGTCGAGGCGGTGATGGATCCCCGACCCAGTCCTGTGAAAAACTGTCTTCTATGAAGCTGGTCCCTGGTGTCAAAAAAAAAAAACAAAACTGGGGACCACCGCTATAATGGATGCATGCCATTAAACATTTGTCACAACTCAGAATGTACAACACAAAGAGTGAACTTTAATGTAAACCATGGACTTTAATTAATAACAATGTATCAATCAGCGTTGGCTCATCGATTGTAACAAGTGTGCCGTGCCCATGCAGGATGTTAATAATTAGGAAAACTGTGCCGAGGTGGCAAAGGATTATTTGGAAAATCAATGTATTTTCTGTTCAAGTTTTATGTAAACCTAAAACTGCTCTAAAAAATTTAATCTATTAATTTAAATAGATTGTCTATTAATACACCCACAAAACACCTGATTTAAAGCAATGAAGTAAACCTTTCCAAACTAGTTGAAAATTGTGCCTTTTCAGGATAATATTAGAGGACACATGTCAAAATAATGATTTTAGCTTTAGAGCAGGTAATAGTGAGAATTGTTCCCTCTTTAAATATGCAGAGAATAAAACTCATTTGTCCCTTGGGGCCACTCCCAGCAAATTGCCTGGTAAGGGAGCGCAAGCCGTGGAAACACTGCCACCTGGTGGCGGAAGACAGACTTTCAAAAAACGTGGCTTAAGGCTTTGCACAATTTATTTTCATTTATTTTCCCTGATAACTATCACTAAGATTGGGGTCGTGCCCGCAGCCCTTTATAAAATCTAGGAGATAGTCCAGGCGTGCTGGACAGCAGATTCATCAGCCTCTGATGAAATATTTTAGCTGGTTAACGAGTGGCTGGTTCGAGGTCACTTTGCCTCAACGGAGGAAAATTTTCCACTGGGCAGACCGACCTAGGGAGCACGATGATCTCTGGAGAGATCAAGAAAGCCACTACACAAACAAAAGCATTTAAAAAGGCACTGCAGGATCTGTTTGCTTAAAAACATCTCTGTCGCACAGTACTGCCCGTGCAGTAACGGGGGAAGGAGGGAGAGGTACATGGGGAGGAGAGGGGAGCTTGGCTGCCCGTGTGTGCGCCCATGCACACGGCTCGGTGTGAGTTCCCACCGTGGGCAACAGGCCAAAATACAGGACACCTTCACTGAGTCAGAGTGTAGCGAGTGCCTGTTCTGGGCTAGGCACGCCTGTAGCTGCTCAGGGTGAATATTATATCCAGAAGACTGTCCGTGTCACCTGGAACTAGGGGTAGCCTTCTAGCCCTCCCTCCTGGGTTGGATGTGTCCCTTTGACCATGAAAAGTGTGAGGGAGGAAGACTTTGGGCGGCAACTCTGGAGTGGGGGCAGGGGACCCAGGGCCTGCCATGTGTAGTAGTAGTAGAGGTGGGAGGGAGGTGATGAAAACAAAAGGTAGCCAAGTCCTGCCTTTGCTTCCCGTCTGGGAAGAGGGGGTGGACAGCAGATTCTTCAGCCTCTGATGAAATATCTCAGCTGGTTATCGAGTGGCTGGTTCTAGGTCCCTTTGCCTCAACAGAGGAAAACTCCTATTTCGAAGGGACTGCAGGCAGGGTTTCAGCCTCTGCTGCTCCCGATGAGGTGTGAACACCTGGATTACTTCACACATCAGTTTCCTAGGGCTAGGGCTGCCGTAATAAGGCACTGCCAGCTGGGTGGCTTAGAACGATGGAAACTTACTGTCTCATAGTTCAGGAGGCCAGACTCCGAAACCAAAAAGTGTCAGCAGGACCGCACTGCCTCCAAAGGAAAGTCCTTCCTTGCCTCGTCCAGCTTTTGGTGGCTCTTCGTGTTCCTTGGCTGTGGCCACATCACTCCAATCTCTGCCTCAGTCTTCACACGGCGTTCTCCTCTTCTCTGTGTCTCTGTCTCCAAACCTCCTACTCCTTATAAGTACATTGGCCCTTGGATTTAGGGCCCACGCTAGTCCTTAATTTAAATTGATCACATCTGCAAAGACCCTATTTCCAGATAAGGTCACATTCTCAGGTACCAGGAGTTAGTACTTCAACATAGTTTGGGTGACCACCATTCAACCCACCACACCGTGCCCGCACTGCTCTAGAGAGTGACCCAGCAGGGACTGCATCCTTCTCTGTGAACCGCAGTCGCACCTGATTTAGTATATCATGTCACATCAGGAGAATACAGGAGTTCGGTGTTGGCCTTTCTGTCCCTTTGGGGTATCTGTGAGTTTGGGCCCCTTTGAGCTATTTCTGCCCCAATAAAGGGTCATGTGTTGGGAGCCTGCTTATGTACAGCCTATTTGCAGCTACCCCAGTATCTTGTTGGTAACCAGAACGGATTCCCATCACACAGAAAACAACAGGTGGTGTCATCTGCTCGCAAATGCTGAATGCATTGACTCAGGAGGATGGGGACTGAGTTTCCACCCAAGCAGCTCCTTAGCTGCTGGTAACAATTTTTATTTTCATTTTAATTTTAGAGACAGGGCCTCACTGTGTCACCCAGGCTGGTCTTGAACTCCTAAACTCAAGCGATCCTTCTGCCTCAGCCTCCCAAATAGCTGGAACTACAGGCAGGGGCCACTGTGCCCACCTGGTAACAGACTCGAACGTGCCCTCCCCATCAGAAGGTGAGCAGGTTCTCTGCTGTCGAACAGGTGGACGGCGGTCATGCTGCCTCTGGTGGCTTCCTCACTGAGAAACTCGCATCATACCTTGGTCTTGAAGCAAATTGAAAAGAGGTATCCAGCTGAGGATGGGCTGTGTCCATCAAAGTTTGTGGACTCCAAGCAAATGCATGAAAGACTTCTTGTTGTGTATGAGAACATCTTAGGAAATTCTGAGGCTATTGAAAGCGCATACGTGTATAACCCAGCTGTTCCATGCCACAAGTGGGATCAATTACCTGGAGTAGAGATTAACACGACACTTAACATCAGCTCCAAATGATGGTCCCAGAGATGCCCTAGGTGTTGGGCTGTGGGATCAAATGGAGAGCTGTGACAGAGAAGTCAAAGGAAGAGAGACTTGAGCACGTCCCCGAATGTGCTGCTACAGTGCCCCATGGGTCATCTGCATATTGATGGCAGGACTTGGAGCCATGAGCCGTGCCAGTTGCTTCTCCCTCCACCCTCCCTCCTGTCCCACTTTGCTGCTTCACTTTTTTCCATAACACTTATCACCATTTTATACAGTAGATTTTTAATTTATAGTACTACAGAATATTTTCAGTTATTTTGTTTTTTGCTTTTTCTCCTGTATTAGTTTCCTATGGCTGCTGTAACAAATCACTGCAAACCTAATGGCTTAAAACAATAGATTTTTTTTTTTTTTTTTGCAATTCTGGAATTCAAAGTCCAAAATGAGTCTCATCGGATCTGACTAAACTCAAGCTGATGGCAAAGCTGTGTTCCTTTCCTGAGGCAGAATCTGTTTTCTTGCCTTTTCCAGCTTCTAGAAGCTGCCTGCATTCTTTGGCTTGCGACTCTCCTCCGTCTTCAAAGCCATCACGTCACTCTGACACCTGCTTTCCTTGTCTCGGTCTTTGATGCTAAAAATGCCGCTGCCTCCTGTTTTCATCTCTTAAGGACACTTAGGATTACATTGGCTTTACCTGGATAATCCAGGATTATCTCTTCATGTTAAAGCTAGATGATTAGCCGCCTTAATTTAACCGGAATCTTCATTCCCCTTTGGCGTGTCCCATATTCACAGATTCCAGGAATTACCGCTGGCACATCTTTGGGGAGCCGTTATTCTGCCTAGCACAGCCTCCTACCCCAGGTGGAGGCTTCATGAAGGCAGGGATTGTTGTTTACATTCTTAATAAGATACAAATGTGATCATGCCATTTCCCTGCTTGTCCTCTCTCATAACTCTCCACGCAGCCCACGTGTCCTCTGCAGCACACATTTGCCTGGGTCGTCTCAGAGTGACCCTGAAGTCAAGGCTTTGCATGCATGGGAGGCAGCCTCAGGGGACACTGGGGGGAGGTGGGGGAGTAAGACAGGACGTGACTGCGGCTAGACACGGTGGAGGCCTTTGGGACACTTGTGATCATAGATCAGAGTTGCCTGCCCCAAAGGGTAAGGGGGAACTGGGCCTCCAGTTCCCACTGGGGACTTTGCGGGAGGGGCTCACAGCACAGCTCTCGGGTCCCCCCCCCCCCCCCCCCCCCCCCCCCCCCCCCCCCCCCCCCCCCCCCCCCCCCCCCCCCCCCCCCCCCCCCCCCCCCCCCCCCCCCCC
>VSMD01011290.1:0-35510 GCA_008750895.1 Mirza zaza | reverse complement strand
CGGTGAGCGGAGCCCTCGCAGGCAGCCGTGGACAGCCGTGAGCACGTCCCCTGTCTGTCCCAGGCAGGTGGGTCCCTGGCTGCTGCAGTCACAGGAGCCCAGTGGCCCGGCCCTCCCCTCCATCGACTCTCATGCATCACCCGCGTTTGAGTCCTCTCTGCGCCCCACCCCAGCCCCCAGTTCCGGGGTTCTTGGGGATGAGCCTCGGGGACTTGGAATGAGTGAGGAGGTCCCCACTGTCTGAGACCACCCACAGGGCCCCGCAGGCCTGGTGTCCACTTCTCCATGCAAGTGGGTCTGGTGGTGGTTTCGGATGGGGATCGTTTAAAGCTGTCCCAAGCCAGGAACATTCGCTCCCCTCCCCACCCCGGCTCACGGGGCAACGGGTCTCGACTGTGGCCGCTGGTGCCCCCAAGCTCTGAGGTGTTTACGACCCCAGATTCCAAGATGGCAGCAGGGCGTCTGCGGCCCTGCCAGCAGCCATCCCTCACTGGGTAGCTCTCCTTGGGGTCTGAAGCTTGCTGCCATCAGGCCAGGGCACACCGGTGGCCAGAACCTCCAGGCACCCTGACTGGCCCCTACACTCCTGGCCTCCTGCTCTGTCCTGGGGACCCCATTCCCCCTGGAGGGAGTGGTCCGGTTCTGCGGGCTCTGAGAAGGTTGCTTTGAGAGCCAAGGCGGTCACGGGGCTGGGAAGGGGCCCCAGGAATGAGTCTAGTAGCTGTCCAGCCCTCCCAGACGTCGCTCCCAGTGAGTGGCTGCTCCAGGCCAGACCCAGGGCAGGGCGGAGACCAAAGCCTGCGGCCTGGTCTGCAGGCCCAAGTGTGGTCTGGCTCCCTGGCTGACCAGGGCGGGTCCCCACACAGGCCCAAGTTCCAGGCAGAGCCACCCAGGGACTCTTCGTGAGCTTGAAAAGACAAACAAACAGCCCTGAGCAGTGGAAACATCTCTGACTCTCCAAGCTCAGACAGGCTGGGCCAGGACAGAGAGACCCCAAAAGGGGCCGCCTGGGCAGTGGACAGCTGCAGCCTGTGTGCAGGGAGCTGCCCAGGTGCCCTCGGGCTGCCGGGAAGCTGGCAGAGACAGATGGCATCTGTGCTCGGCAGGGCAGAGGCCTCTGGGCCCCGCACGGGCAGGGAGAGGAGAGCCGGGGCAGGGACGTGCCCTGCTGCCCTGCCAGGTGGACCGGCCAGGTCCCTGCCCTCTCAGAGTCAGGGTCCTCACTGAGCAGGCAGCGGTGCCGGGCTGTGGTGGATGGCCAGGGCACCCACACAGGCCTCCTGGGCCTGGGGAAGGGACGTGGGCCAGTTACCACCACAGCGTGGCCTCTCCATTCAGACTCTCGACTGCGATGCCAGTGCATGTGACGGCAGCTCATGTCAGCACCCGTGTGTCAGCCAATCACTCAGGCCTTTCCTGCCACCCTGTCTTACTGACTACTCTACAACCATGACCTGTTATTCCCAGTGACCGTTCCCATCTTAGGGATGGGGAAACTGAGGCCCTGCTTAGGCTCTGCAGCAGTGACAGAGAGAAGTTAGGTCTCTGGCCTGGGCTTTCCACCCCCACAGTGCCCTTGCTGTGCCCTTCTGGGGACGGCTCTGTGCAGGGGGTTGGCTATTTACCAGCACCAAGTTTTACGAGGAAGGAAAGAGAGCTTTACATAAAGTTAGAAGGGCATCTGCTTATTGAGCACCTACTGTATACTGGCAAAGATTCTCCTCCCACTTCTGCTCCTTCAACACCTCCGGGATCAGCATCTGCATCGGCAATGGAAACACCAGCTTCTCCAGCATCTCCAGCATCTCCAGCTTCTCCAGCTTCACCAGCATCTCCAGTATCTCCAACTTCACTAGTACCTCCAGATTCTCCACATCTCCAGCTTCTCCAGCATCTCCAACTTCACCAGCGTCTCCAGCTTCTCCAGCATCTCCAGCTTCTCCAGCATCTCCAGCTTCTCCAGCATCTCCAGCATCTCCAACTTCACCAGCATCTCCAGCTTCTCCAGCATCTCCAACTTCACTAGCATCTCCAGCTTCTCCAGCATCTCCAGCTTCTCCAACTTCACCAGCATCTCCAGCTTCACCAGCATCTCCAACTTCACTAGTATCTCTAGCTTCTCCAGCATCTCCAACTTCACCAGCATCTCCAGCTTCTCCAGCATCTCCAGCTTCTCCAGCATCTCCAACTTCACCAGCATCTCCAGCTTCATCAGCATCTCCAGCTTTACCAGCATCTCCAACTTCACTAGTATCTCTAGCTTCTCCAGCATCTCCAACTTCACCAGCATCTCCAGCTTCTCCAGCATCTTCAGCATCTCCAACTTCACCAGCATCTCCAGCTTCACCAGCATCTCCAGTATCTCCAACTTCACTAGTACCTCCAGATTCTCCAGCATCTCCAGCTTCTCCAGCATCTCCAACTTCACCAGCATCTCTAGCTTCTCCAGCATCTCCAGCTTCTCCAGCATCTCCAGCTTCTCCAGCATCTCCAGCTACACCAGCTTCTCCAGCATCTCCAGCTTCACTAGTATCTCCAGCTTCTCCAGCATCTCCAGCTTCTCCAGCATCTCCAACTTCACCAGCATCTCTAGCTTCTCCAGCACCTCCAGCTTCTCCAGCATCTCCAGCTTCTCCAGCATCTCCAGCTACACCAGCTTCTCCAGCATCTCCAACTTCACTAGCATCTCTAGCTTCTCCAGCATCCCCAGCTTCTCCAGCATCTCCAGCTTCTCCAGCATCTCCAGATTCTCCAGCATCTCCAGTATCTCCAGCATCTCCAGTATCTCCAACTTCACTAGCATCTCTAGCTTCTCCAGCATCTCCAGCTTCTCCAGCATCTCCAGCTTCACTGGCATCCCCAGCTTCACCAGCATCCCCAACTTCACTAGTGTCTCTAGCTTCACCAGCATCTCCAACTTCACTAGCATCTCCAGCTTCTCCAGCATCTCCAGCATCTCCAGCTTCTCCAGTTTCTCCAGCATCTCCAACTTCACCAGCATCTCTAGCTTCACCAGCATCTCCAGCTTCACCAGCATCTCCAGTATCTTCAGTGTCTCCAGCTTCATTGGCATCCCCAGTGTCTCCAGCATTTTCTACTTCTCCAGCATCTCCAGCTTCACCAGCATCCCCAGCAGCATCCCTGCCCGCATATACTGGGGCTCTGCTCTGTGCAAGATGTGAACCTGGGCCTTCATCTTCTCGGCAGTGCTGTGGGAAGGGGTAGTTATTCAGTGTTTACAGATGAGAAAAAGGGCCAGAGACTGTTCACCCATCAGTCTGACTTTATAGTGATATGGGGAGAGATGGAAAGGGACAGACAGGGGTGGGAGGGATGACATTTAAGGTGGTACATATCGACTCGCCTTGGGAAGAGGATCCTTCAGCTGTGGCCTGTCCCATAGTGACCAGGTGTGATCACCTCAGCAGGTGTGGTGGAGCTGAGCTTTGAAATGGATGAAGGGTGAAGGCCAAAGCCCGGGGACACCACAGCCCTTGTGACACTGGGCGCCCCTGTCAGCTCTTCAGGGGTCTTGGCTCTGGCTGGCTCTCAGGGTGTCTTCAAGGAAGCAGTACCTGCAGTCTCAGGCCCTGGGCTAGGAGGACCCAGGGTGGGGCAATACCAACCCAGGCGTCGTGGGGTCCCAGCTCAGGGAGAGCAGACAGGGAGGGACAGGCAGTGACATGAGCGTCTAGAGGGTGGGGGATGTGGCCCCACCTTAGGGTTGCCTGGCCCAGGGCTCTGCACACAGCAGGTGCTCAATCAATGCATGTCAAGGATCTGGCTTTGGATGGGGGCTGCCTCCCTGTGCAGGCCAGGCTGTCCCTTCCCACCCGGGTGTCCCCAGTTGACCTCCCTGAAGCCTGGCAGCAGGAGGAGCCATGCAGGCTGCAGCTCTGTGTCTGATAGGAATGGCGTGTTAGGGACCTATGGCTGCATGTGTCTGTCGTGTGTGTGCCACCGCATGACACCTGGCCTGCTGTGGCGGGGGGAGGAGGAGGCTCCCTACCCCAACACCACCCCTGGAGCCTGGGCCTCCACTCGTCCTTTCTAGAAATCTGTCAAGCATGGTGGTCTCCAAGGACCCTGGAAGGGAAGCAGGAGCACCCCTTTGGGAGGGAGGTGGCAGCCGTGACACAGGGAGCCCTGAGAAGTCAGGGTCCACGATGGCCCCTGCAGGTGCGAGGGCGGCTGTGCTGCTGGGAGACAGAGAGGCTGGACAGGGGTACCCCTCGTTGTTCTGCAAACAGCCCCCGACGCCCCTGCCCTGCCTAGTCTCCTGAGGCTCCGGTCACACAGGCGGTCGCTATTCCCTGTCCTGGCACTCAGTGGCCGCAGGAGGCTAATCCCAACAGGTCCTTCTCCTTTCAACCGGCTCTTATATTAGGAGAGTGACCAACTTGTCCTGCTTGCCCGGGACTTTCCCAGTTTTAGCACTGAAAGTCACGCATCCTGGAAATCGCTCAGTTCCCACAAAACGGACGGGCTGCCACCTCGTGCTGTGGTCTACCTGGTGCCACTCCAGCACCTGCTGAAGGTGAGAGGGCTTCACCCCAGCACCGAGTGTCCCCACCCCTGTGGCTTCACAGTCCTCCCGGTTTTTAATGCAAGTGGAATTTTACCCAGACAGAGAAGGCTGCTTTCAGACCCCAAGTGGGGAGCGGCACGTCCTGCCGGGACAGCTGCACACGGCACTCCCTGGGGTGCGCACGTGCGGGCGTGTGCAGGAGTGTGCCCGGTGTGTTCTGGCATGTGCTGGCGTGTGCTGGCGTGTGCCTCATCCCCTGGCCTACCTGTGACCTGCCCGTTGCTGTCAGCCCTCTGGGCCACCAGCACCCCCACTCCCTGCCACTCTGCCAGCTCCCCGGCGCGCAGGCAGGGGCCTGATGTGCCGGTTACTCTCCCATCCCTACAAGACAGCAGGAAGCAGGAGCCTCCTGAGCCTGGCGTCCCCATCCAGCAGGGACACTCGGGCCTTGAGCCAAGAAGACAGTCGCAGTGGCACCAGCAGCTCGCATACACAGGGGAGTCCCTGGCCTGTTAGACCCTCACAGCAGCCCGGGGCCAAGGTGATGGGCACAGCTTCTCCCTGCACTCCAATAAGCATGTAGATATGTTTGTTTCTCTCTGCATGTCTACAAATGCACACATGTACACATTTGCACACACGTACACATTTGCACACACATGCACAATGCACACATACATATGCAAGTTTTTCCTCTGACCCATATGAGGCTAAGTTGGAGACACACTGTCCCTTGATGACTAGACACTTAAGTGTGCATTTCTCTTTTTTTATTTCATCATATTATGGGGGTACAAATATTGTTAAGGGTACATATATTGCCCTTGCCACCTCTCCCCACCCCCGTGAGTCAGAGCCTCAAGCATGTCCATCCTCCAGGTGGTGCACATCGCACTCATTATGTGAGTGTACACCCTTCCCCTCCTACCCCCCCCCCACCTGCCCGACACCCTATAAAATTTTTTTTGACATTTTGGTTATATTTTATATCTTTGCCTCTCCCTAAGTGTGCATTTCTAAAGACAAGGACACAGTCACACAGCACCAGACAATTACCAAGATCAGGGACGTTTACATGGACACGACATTATCATCCAACCCCCAAACCCTGTTCACATCTTCCTTGTTCCCACACTGTTCCCGCCCATGCAGGATCCAAGCTGGGACCCCTAGGGGCATTCAGCTGTCACATCCTTCTGGTCTCCCTGACTCTGGACTAGTTCTCAGCCTTGTGATGTCTTTTTGTGACCTTGACTTTTTTTTATTTTGGAGACGGAATCTCACTCCGTTGCCCGGGATAGAGTGCAGTGGCGTCATTGTAGTTCACTGCAGCCTCAAACTCCTGGGCTCAAGTGATCCTCCTGCCTCAGCCTCCCGAATAGCTGGTACTACAGGTGGACACCACTGCACCCAGCTAATTTTAGCAGAGATGGGGGTCTCACTCTTGCTCAGGCTGGTCTGGAACTCCCGAGCTCAAGAGATCCTCCAGCCTTGGCCTCCCAGAGTGCTAGGATTACAGGTGTGAGCCACCGTGCCTGGCCAGTCTTGAGTCTTGAAGAGGGTGGGGGATTTCCCTGTAGAATCCCTCTACTGGGGACCCCAGGATCTCTGTGCTTGCCCAGACACCCGCTGCCCTGCCCCTGCCTCCCACTGCCGTGTGTGAAGGTGGGGCCCCCTTATCCTCCTGGGGCCTTTGGGGACCCACACAAATCACCCCAAGACTCATGGGCCCTGACGTGTGCCGGGTCCTCTGCTGAGAGCAGCACACACGTGTACAGTGCCCTCCACACTGGACTCAGGGGACAAGGTGACAATCTCCCACCCATAGGCCCAGAGCAGCCCGGGGGCCCCGGCAAGAAGTGCAGAGTCAGAATCTGACCCAGCTCTGTGAACACCCAAAGGCTGTCCTCAAGGGAGACCCCTGGCAGCTCGGCAGAGTCTTAACTGGGTCCCGGGAGCCCGGGCACCCCCTTTCCCGCACCCTGCCCAGAGAAGAAGCTCAAACACTCCCACGGCCCCGCAGGCACCAGCCTGAGGCCCATTGGGACTGCCCCCCAACACAACCCCAAAATCTTCAAGGCCACCCCAGATGGGGCCCGCAGAGGCTTCTGGGGTCAGAGCTGCTCAGAGCAGCTCAGCACAGACCGCAGAAACCGCTGAGCACGGGTGGTAGGACTCTCAGCCAAGTGTCCCTGTGGCCCCAAGGTTAGAGCCAGGCGTCCCCGGACCCACCACTCAGCAGCTGCCGGCTGTTGTCCTGCCCCCGTCACCGCCATACAGCGGGGTGGGCAGAAAAATGATTTTCCTCAGAGGCTGTTTTAGCTCCTTCATTCATGCATGCATGCATTCAGCAGGTGATCACGGACAGCACCTGCTGCAGCCGGGTGTGCCGGGCCTGGTGCAAGGAGGCTGCACAGGGGAGGGTGGAGGAGGTGCCGGGGCCTTAAACAGACATCCTAGTGCGCGGCTGGCTGCGAAGGCCAGGCAGGGTGGCAGCGAGCAGCGAGCCATGTGTCAGGGACCAGGGGCCAGGGAGGCCCGTCCGGGGGTCAGCATTTGAGGCCAGACCTGGGCCAGGAGGGGCAGCCACGTGGAAGCCTGGGGACGAGCCGTCGTCCAGTGGGGAGAGGTAAATTCAGTTGCATCGAGGGGTGTGCACAGACGGGCCCCCCACAGTGCTGGCCCCACCCCCACACGGCCTCTGTGCAGCAGCCCCCACCCCTGGCCTTGGCGGGTGGCTGGGACGCCATGGCGAGGTCAGCCAGGGGCTTCCCACAGGCCCACTTTGGCTCATGAGCTGGACCCTTGCCTAAGGGCCTCTCCTCACACCCCGGACAAACGGCATCCAAACCACGCGGCCCGGGACCCGCACCTGCCCGGCCCCGACAAACGTGCAGGGCTCAGCACAGGCACAAGCGCAGGCCACGTGCCCGCTGGTTCACAGTCGCAAACTGGCCACAGACGGTGTGACGGAGAACGGTCGCTCCTTTCCTGGCCTCGTGCCTTCCGCACCAGCTGGAGGGCCAGGCTCCCGTTGAGAATTCTTGCGCTTTTTGTCCACACCTTCTGCAAACACCGACTCTCGTCCACCCCTCGCACGCCCGGCAGGTGCCGGCGCGGAGGGGACCCGAGGGAGCGGCATGGGCACCGGGCCAGGGGCCAGCCTCCCGGTCCTCAGAGCCCCGTGTCGTTGGCCTTAGAACTCCTTGCTCTACGCAGAGGGAGGTGGCCTGAACGGGGCCAGGCTGGGACCCTCCAAAGTGGCGTCCGGGCGGGAGGCCCCAGCTAACTCTCCCGCGTTTCCCAGCCCGCCTCCTTGTCCCCAGATGCCCCAGATGCACTGACGTCCCCAACCCCTGCTGTCCTTCAGACCTCTGCAGCTCATCCCCCCCAGGCTGCGGCTGCGGCCCTCTCTCTCCAGGTGACCTCGCACCTGTTTCTCCTCCCCCTGTGTGGTCAGCTGAACCCTGGGACGTCCACATTCTAAGCCCAGGACGTGTGAACGTGTGTCCTCACACGGCGAAGGGACTCTGCAGGCAGGTGTGGCTGGACCACGCCTGGGGTTGGCTAGGGGGCAGCGTGTGTCAGTCCTAGGCTGAGGACAGGAGTTACGTCGGGACCACAGGCCGGAGGCGGGGAGGATGCCGGGTCCTGAGCACAGCCCTGCACAGCGGGCTGGCGTTAGGCCCGGCCACCCAGCCCGGTGCGAGTGCAGAGGCCTGGTGCCACCCAGGCCTGCTCTCCACCCGCCGGGCTGAGGGCTCATACCTTTGCCGACACCAGACGGTGTGAGGACAAGGGAGCTTCCCTTGTCGCTGGACAGAGACCCCTCCCCGCCCCTGCCCAGGGCTAACCCCGTGCTTTCCTGGCGTGCGAGTCTGCAGCGGGAGCCCTGCCAGCGTGAAGGGTGCCCTCTCTGGGTGCTGCCTGGGGACCCGGGGAGCCGCAGGCCGATCATCCTTCTTGGCAAGGTTGGAGGGAACGGTTGGGGGGCTCTGCCTGCCCAAGGTCACACTCAGAGTCCTGACAGCGCCCCCGACCTGGGCCACCCGGGCCATCCCCTCTCCCGAGGGTCCCGGGAGAAGGCTGGGCCGTGGGAGGCCCTGAAGGCCGGCGAGAGCCCGCCCTGTCCGCGTGGCCGCTGCAGGACATTACCTCATCCCCCATGGGGTGGCCCGGCCCGGCCAGCAGATTGTGCCGGGAATGTGCTTCCTGCTCCTCCGGCTCTGAGGATGGGAGCACAGCATGGACAGGCAGCGGCCCGGGTCCCAGGGCCTCCACGCCCTCCCACTGCTGTCCTGGCGGGCTGGACGGTGGCAGGGCCCTCCCGGCCACAGGGTCACCCGCTGCAGCCCCGGGGGCCCCTGCCCGCCCCAGCAGCTCACGGACGGAGCGGGGCTGCAGGATCTGCAGGAAGCAGACGCACGCGGAGGAAGCGGCCTGGGGCGAGCAGCGGCCAGGCGGGGTGGAAGCGTCCCCACACCCACCCCAGGCCCTCACGCCCAAGGGGCGGGCCAGGGAGGAGCCTCCGTGGCCTGAGGTGCCCTTTCCTGGGCCCAGGGCGGCGGCTGGGGTGGAGGCCACTCGAACCAGGCCTGGTTTCCTCTACAGCCGTAAAATACCAGGGCCCGGGCTGCAGCTGAGCAAACGGGCGACAGCTGGTGTTCCCAGCCCTCCGGGGGCAGCGTGCTGCCCCGCCCAGCGTCCCCGCGACCGGAGCCGGCCCAGGAGGTCAGGTCCTGCCCCAGCGCAGCCACCACCAGCTCCCAGGGCCCCAGCCGGCTGCCACGCCCTGCGGAGAACCTGTTTCCTCCACGCCCTGCCCCAGGCCCTCCGCGTGCGACTCTCCCGTACTGTACACGCTTCCTGCAGCTGCCGCAGCAAAGCCCCTCGCACAGGCGGCTTGCACAACGGGCCGGAAGTCCCACATCCAGGTGTCTCAGGGTCAGCTCCTCCCGAGGCCTCGCTCCCTGGCTTGCAGACGGCCGCCTCCTCCTGCGCATGTCTGTGTCCTCACCTTCTGTGGGACGAGGGCCCACCCGGCGACCTCACCCTAACCCAGCTACCGCTTCAAAGGCCCTGCCTCCAAATGCAGTCACATTCTGGCCTGCTGGGGTTAAGGCCTCGGCTTACAAATTTGGGGGCATACATAACTCAGCCCGGAAGGCTCCCCAAGGAAGGAGAAGGCCGCCACTGGCGCACTCCCTCGCTCGGTTACTCCACGGACATTGACTGCTGCCCCCCGTGGCTGCGTGCAAGGCGGGTGCAGCCAGGGCCGGGTGGGCCGGGTGCGGGGGGGGTGGGGGACACACAGCCTGAGGCCAGAGGAGCCTGAGCCATCCTTGACCCCTTTGTCTCCTGCCTCCCACCTCTGATGCATGGATCTTGCAAGCCCAGCCTCCAGAACCTTCCAGAATCCTACCGCCTGTCCACACAGCCGCCACCCTGGTCCACTCACACCCAGAGCTGGCCAGGCTGTGTCCTTGTGCCCCTCGACACCCTCCAACACGGCGGCTGGGGGTCCTGCCAAGCCTACATCAGCCCACGGCCCTCGTCTGCTCAAAACCCGCCCACAGTTGCTCGTTTACATCAGAGTAGGCGCCCAGGTCCCCACGCTGGCCCTTAAGGCCCTCCATGGGGTGGCTGTCACCTCCGTCCTTCTCGCTGGCTACTCACCCTTTCACTTGCTCCAGCCACCCTGCCTCCTCGCTGCCTCGGGGCCTTTGCACCAACCTTCATTTCTCCCTGCAAGGACAATCTTTCCTCAGACGCTCAGGTGGCTCTGCCCCAACCCCTCGTCAAGTCTTAAGTGAGGTCACCCCAGCACCCTATGTAAATTGTCGTCCTCACCCCCTCAATGCCCTTTCCTGATCTGGTTTCTCCCTAAACGTGTCACCTGATGCCTGTGCAAGTGACTTCCTTCTTTATTTTGCGTGTTCTCTTTCCCCCTCTACTGGAATGCCAGCTCCACCAGGGCAGAAAGTCCCAGCTGTTCTTGTCACTGTGGGCGCCCAGCCCCAAAACAACGCCTGGTGCTTAACCCTTGCATGTACGTGATAAGGAACTGGGTCAGCAGCAAACATTTCTGTGACCATCAGACAGTGAATATCTTTGGCTCTGTGTGTCCTGAAGCCTCTGTCACAGCTCCCCAGTTCTGCCGTTGGAAAGCAAAGCCACACAGATGACACGTGCGTGAATGATGTAGCTGTGTTCCAATAAAACTTTATTCAAAAAGCAGGTGGCAGGCAGGATTTGGCTGGCAGGCTGCAGTTTGCAGAGCCCTGGTTTATATGGGAGGTAGTGACCCTCTCCCTGACACCCTCCCGGTCCTGGATCCCCGATGTCCGTGCCATCCCTGAACTCTTGGTGCTGGACAAACTGTCTGGGTGCCGAGGCCGATTCTGGGGCTGGCTCCGTGACTTGGACAAGTGCCGTGTTCCATGCTGGTCACAGGCAGAGATTGCACTGTGCACCCAGCATGCACTGGGGCTCTGCTCATCTTCCTATGTGCGTAAGTCTGGTATCCCACACAGTCACTGGGGCCCTGGTACCCAGAGAAGATGCTAGCTGTACCCAAAGCAGGAGCGTGAGGCGCTCAGATGGTGGGGGGGAGGAAGGGCCTTCAAGGGCACAGGTCGTTTCCCCTCTTACAGAACGTAGGTGGCTTATGAGACAAAACCCAATAAATGCAGAAAAAGCAGAACAATTTCAAAAACTAATGAGAAAAATAAGCACACGCCACGCCCCCTCCCTGCCCCGCATAACCACTAGTTACTCACACCCCAAGTTTTTCCTACGTTTTCCTGAAGTGCAATGACTAGGTCACAGTGAATGAATAATTAAAGACTCGATGCAAAAAAATCAAAGTTTTCACCGTTGGAATACAGGGAGAGAGAGAGAAAGCGTGTGCACATCCATCCCCATCCCTCCAGTGAGGGAAGGAGGTCATTTTGGGGACGCGGTTTTATTTCTTGCAGAAATCCTCTCTCACCAACTTTGACCTGAGTCCCTGCACCCTGGCTTTCACCGTCAGTTCCAAGGCCGGGTCCTTTCCCCAGCCCGCCAGTCTTCACCTGCAGAGAGGCAGCTTCTAGATCAGGGTAGCAGCTGGTAGCTGCCATCTGGACTTTGCCTTCCCCAGCGCCCGTCAGCCACACAGACGAGCCTTGAGAGTGGCATGTTCTCGGCGGTGACGCTGTGGACATCTCTAGGGTGGGTGGAATGTGGGCTCCAGGGTGCAGGCCGGGGCTCCCTGCAGGTCAGGGCTCACTCCACTGCCATGTTGGGGCCGGGGCTGTCCAGTCCCCACGCTGCGCCCCGTCCATCTGTCAGAGCATTTCCGCGCAGAAATCCCCGGCTCAGAGCCGCACCGCGAGGCCGGGTGTGGAATGTGCAGTTGCTCGCTGGCAGGGACCCACAGGAAGCAGGTGCGGCCGCACCGGGGAGGGTGTCCGGCGTCCCCCTCTGCAAGCCCTGCAGGCCTGGCCTGCGAAGAGGGACAAGCAGTCCCCCCTCCCGGAGCTGGCTTGCGGGAGGAGCTGGTGACGAAAATGCGTGGGCGGATTTTAACAGAGGCCCCAAATGGTTCAACCCGGGAATGTCCAGACTTCTCTGGTGCGTTCCATGCAGTGGGGAATGGAACTTCCATCCCCGATGAAGTGTATACTTATTTGTTTTTATTTCTATGCGTGTACCTGTACCATACCGATAAGTTAAAAATATTACAAAACACGCACAAATATTGAAATGAAAAAATTTTTATAAAAATCCACCCATTCCATTTTTTTTAAAGGTTAAAGGGCTGGTAGGGTTTTCTATTTCTTCCTGAGTCAGCTTTTGATAAGTTGTATTTTTGTTAAGAAATTGGCCATTTCATCTACATTTTCAAATTTATTAGGTATGTAAGTATTTTTTTTTTAGTATGCACTATATTTTAAATTTTCTCTAACGTGTCTGATTTGTTCCCTTTTTAAAATTGTTTCTTTTCTGTGTTTACTCCTCTGCCTCTAAATCTTTCCGGAGCTTTGTCCGTTGTCGAAGAACCTGTCGTTGGCTTTGTCTACCCTTTCTGCCGTTTCCTATTTTTTACTTCATTAATGTCTTCTCTGATTGTTAGTATTTCCCTCCTTTTCACTTTTGTTGGGTTCAACCTATTATTTTTTTTTCTGTTCTTTTGGGTTGGCTTTGTCAAAGTTCAGTGTTTCTTCTTTTCTAATGTAAGTATTCATATTTCAGACTTTAATATTTCTATATGCATCACCTTCACTGCATCCCACAAACACCAATGCACAGCATTTCACCACCTTTCAGTTATAAACAGCATTTTCACAATATTTTCTTTTTTCTTCTTTGGCTAACAGCTGACCCTTGAATGTCAAGAGTTTGAACTCTGTGAATCCACTTATGTGTGGATTTTCTTCTGCCATCTCTGCCTCCCCTAAGACAGCAAGACCCTTCCTCCTCCTCCTCCTCCTCCTCCTCCTCCTCCTCCTCCCCAGCCCACTCCACATGGACACGAGAATGAAGCTCGTTGCCATGGTCCACTTCCGCTTAATGAATGCATTTTCTCTTCCCCATGATTTTAATAACATTTGCTTTTCTCTAGCTTACTTTATTGCAAAAATATGGTCTAGAATTCACACAACATACAAAATATATGTTACTCTACTATTTGTGTTATCGGTAAGGCATCTAGTCAATAGTAGGCTATTAGTAGTTCAGTTTTTAGGGAGTCAAAATTTATACGCAGATTTTTGACTGCATAGGGGGTCGGAACCACTGACCCTGCATGGTTCAAAGGTCAACTTAGACATGTGCTATGAAATTTTCAAACATTTTTTTAAGGGTTTTTAAATTGATTTCTAACAATTTCATTGTTCTCAGGAAAGTTGTCCTATATTATATCATTTATCAGAATTTGTAGAACTTCTGTGGCCTAGCACATTGCCAATTTTTACAAATATCCTGTATGTTCTTAAGGACACGGAATGCTATTCTTTAATCCTCAGGGGCAGGATGTGCTTATGTCCCTCAGCTCGGGGTGGTGTATGTTATTTAACAAACACTTAGAGAATGCTAATGATGGCATAGACTTCGTTCTAAGCGGTTTATAATTACTGAGTCATTTACTCCTCATCGCACCCCTGTGTGGGAAGTATAGTTATTACCGCCAGTTTACAGATAAGGACACTGAGGCACAGAGACATTAAGGAATTTTCCTGAGGTCAGACGCATAGCCAGCAAGTGACAGAACTGGGACTTGAGCCAAGCAGTTTGGCCAGAGTTTGTCTCCTCGAGCACTGTGCTATGCCGTGATATTCTAAAAGCCTAATTCTCGTTTTTTTGTCTGTACTATTAAATATTGAAATCAAACCATTAAAATACCATTCCACAATTATAAGTTTGTCTGTTTATCTTTGCAATTATGCCATTTTTGCTTTAAATATTTTAAGACCATACTACCGAATGTATACAAGTCAAGAATTGTCACCTCTCCGTAGCAAACTGTACCTGTCAGCCTCTGCTACTTTTTAAATCTTAAAGGTCATATAGTTTGACATTAATATAGCTATAGTAGATTCCTTGGGGTTAGTTTTAGCTTGATATGTATTTTTCATTCTTTAACTTCAATTTTTCTATGTCCTTATGTTACAGGTGTATCTCTTATAACAGCATAGAGCTAGATTCTGTTTCTAATCAGGTCTTAGAGGCTCTATCTTTTAACTTGTGTTTTTAGTTAATTTATATTTATTGTAATTAACAATAGGAATAATTTCTACCATCATCACTTCAGGCTCTCTATTTATGGCATTTTCCTATGATTATTATTTTCTTTTCTGTTATATTGGATTAATTGAATTTTACTTATGCCTTTTTTACCCCTTGCTCACTTGGAGTTATATAATAGACTTCTAACCTTTTGGGGATTCACTTATAATTTTTAATATGCATGTTTGACTTAATTAAGTGTAAATTAAGTGTAGCTCTCCATTCAATAGCTGAAGAGTATAAGAACTTAGGATGCTTAACTCTGATGGTCTTGCTCTTGTTTGTTACTTTTATCCAGTAGTATTCCCATATCTTTCAAATTATGTATTTTATTATAATAATGACATTTTATATATTTTTTATACTGTCAATATTTGTTTGGATTTACTCGCATGTTCATCAAATTCTTTCCGATTTTTTTTTAGATTAGCATCTCTTTCAGTAGAGATCTGTAAGTAGTATTAATAAATTCTATTTTATTTTCGTGCGCGTGTTAAGAACAATTAACATGACACCTACCCTCTCAATAGATTTTTAAGCATACGACCCGGTACTGTTGCCTGCAGGCCTTACCTGTGCAGCAGCTCTCTAGAACGTGCTCACCTTGCACGACCGAAATTGGTACCTATTGATCAGCAATTCCCTATTTCTGCCCCCGCAGCCCCCGCAGCCACCATTCTCCTCTTTGCTTCCGTAAGTTTGACGACTTTAAACCTCTCATGTATGTGGGATCACGACATATTTGTCCCTCTGCGATTGGCTCATTCGCTTAGCACAATGTCCTCTGGCTTCTTCCGTATCGTCACATATTGCAGGATTTCCCTGTTTTTTAAGGCTAAGTAGCATTCCATCGCATGGATATAACAACCTTTCAAAGATCCCTCCGTCGGTCAAAGCAAGCAGTAAATTTACCGATACGCTTGGGCAAACACACCTTGTTTCACCCTTGGTCTCGAACGGTAGGGAATCTGCCATGCAGCGTCCATCTGGCCTTAGCATTTTCTCTCTGGCCTTCTGGTTCTCCTGTTACCGTCAGCCCAGCCGGCTCCTTTGCAGGGAACCTGCTTTGTCTTCTATCACATCCCTTTGCTTTCTAGGGGTCTCAGCCTCCCTGGGCCCATGTCTGTCTCCTTGGCTCCAGACGCCACCCCGCTTTCTAGCACCTTCTCCTTCTTCTCCTCTCCAGAAACTCTCCCCAGCCAGCCAGCCAGGGTGGGAGGAGGCCACAGACCTGTCCAGGTGCGTCTCACCAAGAAGCCCTGAGCTGGGACCCCGGGAGACCTGACACTGAGCCCTCCTGCCACCCTCAGGGCCCGTGGGACGCAGGCACAGCACCCCCTTTCTCCAGCGCAAAGCCAGGAGTCGAGGGCAGCTCAGGAGGAGGTCACCACGGCTTCTCTGCCCCGTGCCCCGTGGCGCGGCCTCACGGTGGCAGTGCCCCTGCAAGGCTGCCCGAGGCCACTGTGCCTGCCGCCCTGGGCCGGCCAGAGGAGCCGGGCTGGGTGGCAGTGCTGCCTAGGCTGGCAGCACACGACTCTCTCCACGCTGGCTGCCGGGTCCCCCGAGGGGCTGGCCAAGCCCATAGTGAGACCACGCGGGCCCCGCTTCCCCACCAGCCAGACCTCGGGGCCCAGGTGGGCGTGGCAAGGGCCCCGCCCCCCAGGCCTGCCCTCGCCCCAGTCCCCTGCCAGGGCCCGCATCCTCCCCGAGACACGCCCCATCCTGCGGGAAGACCTGGGCTTGAGCTGGCTCTGAGGGCCGTGGGCGTGACCCGGGTCTCCTTTGGGCCTGAGTGACCACTACCACTGTGGATTCTTGTTTTAAAAGGCCACTCGCAGATGTCACCCCCATCCTGTCCCTAGCTCAGCCTCACATCGGCTGCAGCATCCTGTTATAATAATGGGGGTCGTGCTGCCCCGACCTCCGGAAACATCACGCTGACCTGGCCACTCTCCCTCTCAGCCCTTCAGTGGCTCCCTATTGCCTCCGTCTAGACACTGCCTCCACTTTCGAGGCGGCCACACGGCCCGGCCCCTGCCAGGTCTGCCCTGGTCTGCTGCCCAGAGGGCCGGGACAGGGCACCCGCCCCACGCGCGGCCTCGCCTGTCAGCCTTCCCTGGTACGCAGACGGCCGCCGGCCCCGGGGGAGGGGAGGCAGTGAGGGGGCGAGACTTTCGGTCTGTGCTCCCGGCAGCAGTTTCAAAAGAGTTTGTTTTCTTTCAAAACAGAATCTATCGAGCGTCCGGCCGGCCAGTGGGTCTGGGGCCAGCGCCGAGGGAAGTGCCGTGAGCACTGGGCATGCCAGGCCGACCCCACGGCTGGCGGGTGTCCCCAGGGACTCGGACAGGCTGCAGCTCCCGCCTGGTCCACCCCAGCGGAAGGCGGAAGAGGCCCCGCATGCCCAAGCTCCCCCAGCGGCTCGGTCCCTCTCCGGGGCCACCTGTGCGCCCTGGTGTTTGTGCCGCCCGCGGGCACTCCCCGGCTGGCCTCTGACTCCGTCCTCCCGCCCGGCACGGAGGTCCCCGTGCGGGGAGAGTGGGGGGCCCTTGCCACTCATTGGAGGGCGCCGCCATTTGCCCGAGCCGTTTAATCTCCCAGGCACACGCTGACTCTCTCTCCCTCTCTTCGCTCCACGCCGCGGTTCCGTCTTTGCTCGTTCCTCCCTCTGCGTGCCCGCCCTCCCTCCTGCTCCCACGCGCCGCACGCTCCCAGCGCGCCGAGCCGCCCCGCGGTGTCCCCGCTCACACCGAGTTTTCCCGGACGCTCTTGCGACGAGTCTCGGCCACAAACGCGTTCTGACTGCGGCGACTGGAGCTGAAGCCATGCGTGCCCTTCCAAGTCACGCCCGTGGTGGCAGGAAGTGTGTCCTCCCCTCTGCCTTCCCCGTCTCGGACTCGAGATGGGAGTCGCGTGTGGGACCGCAGAGCAGGAAGACGGAAGGCACCGGGCCCCTGGCGCCGTCCGGCCACCCACTAGCCCCGGCCGCCCGTCTGGCCTTCTGTGTGAGATGTTAATGCAGAGACTGAGCCACTCGGGTCCCTTTGTTACTCAGCTGCGTGACTGACCGACCGACTCAGCAGCTAATACAGGGTCCCCTAGAGCTTCCAGCGGGCGGCTCTCGTCCTCCTCAGCACGGGGCCAGCCCCCCCATGCGCGGCCCTGGCGGGCAGAGCCCTGGCGTCGTGCCGCAGGAAGGGGAAGGGCTCCAGGCCACCCTCTCAGCACCTCCTGGTTGGCTCCGGGCTCCCCAACTTAGCCCAGGGCAGCGACAGGCGCAGCCCAAGGGCCCCAGAGCCCGGCAACGAGTGCGCTGGGAGGCACAGAAGAGGGAAGAGAGCCGCGTTCCTGCGTCCTGAAGCCGGCGGGGCGCTAGGCTGGCTCCACCCTGTGTGGTCTCGACCCCCCTCCCGGGCACCCACAAGGAGTAGGGCCCGGCCCGCACTGTCCGCTTCGACTCCGTTCCTCTACGTGTAACAGCCGTGTTGAGATCCGACTCACACGCGGCAAAATGCGCCCCTTGCCGGGTGCGACGCGGTGGTCTCTGGTGCGCTCAGAGCTGTGCATGCGTCACCAGAGCCAGCGGTGGGACACCTTCGTCACCCCTAAACAAGCCCCCACCCCTTTACCATCACCCCCAACTCAACCCCCGGCCCACAGCCCAGTCCCAGCAACCACGAATCTGCCTTGTCTCCACGGACTCGCCATCCTGGACACGTCATTACACGGAATCTCACACGTGTGCGGTCCCGAGGGAGGGCCTCTTTCCCTTGGGGAGAGCGTTGGTCCACGCCGCATGCGTGCCGGGCGACCCGCCCCCCGCTGGACAGAGCACGCTCACTGCCTGCTCCCAGGGTGGGCGCTGCCCGCGTGCACGTGTGGCCACCGTGGGTGATGCTGCAGGAATGTGCGGTGCGGGTCTTCGCGAGGACGGGCGCGTTACTTCTCTGCCTGAGATGGAACTGCTGGGTCACACGCTCACTCTGTGGAACCTTCTGGGTTGGCTCTTGCACTGGGACTAGGAAGGCGGCCGGGAGGGGTCAGACCGGCTGGGCCAAGGCTCCGGCTCCCCTGGCTGCAGGGGCTCGGCCAGGGCTGGTCCCCAGGCAGCCGCCGCTCTGCCTTGGCTGGCAGTGCCACAGCAGGGGCACGTGCGTCCATGAGTATGTGTGTGAGCGTGTGCTTGAGAGTGTGTGTGTGTGAAAGTGTGTGTGAGCATCTCTGTGTGTCACAGTATGTGTGTGAGTGTGTGAGTGTGAGTGTAAGTGTGAGCGTGTGCATGAGAGTGAGTGTGTGAAAGTGTGAGTGTGTGTGAGCATGTGTGTGTCAGAGTATGTGTGTTAGTGTGTGAGTGTAAGTGTGAGTGTGAGCATGTGTGAGTGTGTGAGTGGGCGTGTGTGTGTGTGTGTGTGTGACTGTGAGAGTGGGAGTGTGGGAGTGTGAGTGTTGAGTGTGAGTGTGTGAGCATGTGTGTGAGTGTGAGCATGTGTGTGAGTGTGAGCATGTGTGCGAGAGTGTGAGTGCGTGAGTGTGTGTGTGAGAATGTGTGGGTGTGTGTGTGTGTGAGAGTATGAGTGTGGGAGTGTGAGTGTTGGAGTGTATGCGTGAGTGCATGTGTATGTGAATGTATATATAAGAATGAGTGTGTCAGAGTGTGTAAGTGTGTGTGTGAGTACTGTGTGAGTGTGTGAGAGTGTGTGAGTGTGTGAGTACATGTGCATGAGTATGTGTGTGAATGAGTGTGAGTGTGTGTGAGTGTATGTGTATGTGTGAGTGTGTGTGAGAGTGTGAGAGTGTGTGTATGAGTGAGTGTGAGTGTGTGAGTGTGTGTGTGTGAGTGTATGTGTGAGTGCGAGTGTGTGTATGTGTGAGTGTGTGTGAGTGTATGTATGAGTGTGTGTATGTGAGTGTGAGAGTGTGTGTGTATGAGTGAGTGTGAGTGTGTGAGTGTGTGTGTGAGAGTGTGCGTGTGACTCCTGCCACTTTGCAGGGGCTTCTCTGCTCGGTGCCTGGCGCCGGGTGCTCGGGAGCAGGCTGAAGGAGGTGGGGTCAGGACAGAAAGAGGCGGGAAGACCCGCACTCCCCTCCACGTCTCGCTGCCCTGGGATTTGCTTCCTGACCTGGGCCCGGCCCGGTGGCGGGTGGTGTGGGGCCCGGGCCTATCCCATCTCGGCCCAGAGTCTCCCCTGTGGCCCTGGGTTGTCTGGGGAGGAGTCACAGAGCCCTCGACTGCCCCATGCCCAGGGCAGAGGCCGGGCCTGGCCCCGAGCCGCCTGGGGACCCCAGGAGGGCATCCCGGGCTCCCCCGAGGGAGGCTGTGAGCCCCACCTGCCGGGGCCTCTGTCCCGATGCAGGCTCCTGCCCCAACCCCAGGTCACCCTCTGCTCTCCACGAGTCCAAGTGACCTTAGCCCTGCTGCACCGTTGGAAGGGACGTCGGCCTGTGTGGGTGGCAGTTGGTATGTGAACCCAAGGCCTTCGGCACCTCTCAAAGGCCCGCGTGGCCCCTGGACACCGCTGGTGGCTGCCCTGACCCCGGGCCACCTCGGGTGTGACCTCACCTGGGCCACCTGATTGAGTCCCCACAGGGCCCCTGTGAGGCAGGTGCTGTCGTTTCTCTACTTCACAGATGAGGAAACTGAGGCATGAAGAGGCCTGGATGATGCTGGAGGCCACTCTGACTCAGGACCCTGACTGGCCTTGGCCACCCAGAGCACCTCTGGGGACCAGCACCCTGTGCACCCCGGGGCCAGCTGAGAGACAGAAGCCAGGGAGGGGCAGAAACCGGCCCAGGAAGCAGCCAGGGCCAGTCCAGGAGGTGGCTGTCCACTGCGCCCCCTCTGACCTTCTAGCTGAGGCTGCAGGGCGGGTGGGAGCACGTGGCAGCAGCCTGGGACGGGCAGGGTCCCCAGTCCCTCGGCCCTGCACGCCAATCCCCGCTCCGCCCCTCTCCCCGGGTGACCTGGCGTGGTGCCTGTCACCGAGAAACAGTTCCTTTCTCCATTAAATGGCAAACCTATGGGAGCGTTGCAAAGGTTACCAGTATTTAAACGTCAGGTGGCAATAACGAGAATACATTGCAAGCTTACTATTTGCTTAGCCCTATGCTGAGTGTTTAATAACAATTGCTTCATCTCACCTGAAATTTGCATCCAGCTCAGACTCGAGAGCTAACACTCACAACGGCTGCCTCCTCCCACGGTAATAAGTTAGCAGCTGCCAGCAGGCTGTGATTTTTTTTTTTATCTTCATGACAACCCCCTGAGTCAGGGCTGTTGTCACAATCCCCACTTCAAAGAAGAGGAAACTGCAGCGCAGAGAGGGTGAGTCACTTGCCCAAGGTCACACAGCTGGTTTGCGGCAGAGCCGGGATTCGAGTCAGGCCTGTGTGACTCCAGGAGATGTGCGTGCAGCCACTCTGCTCTGTGCCGCCTCCTAAATATGCCCAGCCTGCCACTCTAAGCTGGAAACAGCCCGGCTGTCCACCAGCAGAGTGTGCAGATTAACATGCAGACCGAAATCTGCGCCGACACCCGCACTCCCGGCCTCGGCTTGCAGAGGGCAGCTTGCAGGACTTGCCAGCCTCAGCAGTCCTAGGAGCCGGAACTTTATAATCAATAACTAAACATACGTCTCCCGTTGATTCCGTTTCTCCAGGGAGCCCTGGCCATTACAGGGGTGGCTATGTGCAGGCACACGTATGTGTGGCCCAATTACACGCTAAAGCAAAAGCGTCAACGTTCTCCGGGGGATTTTAACAGAGTTCAGAGTCTACATAACATCAGATTCAGATTGCCCAGGATGCAATCCAAAATTATTTGACACACGGAAAGGGGAAAATGCAGCCCGTTCTCGAAGGATGAAACGGTCAACAGGCAAACGCCACGATGGCGCAGACATTGGAATCACCGGAATCGTTTAAAGCGTCTACCGCAACTCTATTCAGTGAGGTCAAGGAAAACACTTGTGAAATGAACGAGCAGATGGAAAATCTGGGCAGAGAAAGTATTAAAAAGAGGACATAGAAAGTTTAGAACCAACAAACAAAATATTACGAATGGGCGAAAATCACTGGGTGGACCCAACATCAGAGTGGAGGCGACAGAGGCAAAAGTCCACGGACCCGAGACCCGTGCCCGTTATCCCGGCAGGTCGCGGAGCAGGTGAGGGGTGGCGCGTGGGGTCCTCGGAGCTGCTTTTGCCGGAGATCTGACACGCTACCATTATGGTCCCAAAGGAGAGGACAGAGATGGGAGCAGAACAGTCTCTAAAGATATGATACTGTGACCAGAAATCTCCCATATTGTAGTGAAAGACATAGATATACAGATTCAGGAAGCTCAGAGAACCCCCAAACAAGAGAGTTTAAAAAAAAAAAACCATGCATACACACATCATGAGCAAAGTGATGAAAAACAAAGATAAAAAAATCTTGAAAGCAAGAGAGAAAAAGATACGTTGCACAACAGGGAAAAACAATTCAAATAACCTTAGACTTATTAAAAATCAGGGCGGCCAGAAGACGGTGGCCATCTATTTAAAGTGTTTAAATATTTAAAGTGCTGAAAGGGTGTGTGTTGGGGGGAATTCTGTAAACTCAGAATTCCATTGCACGGAACATATCTTTTGCTCTTAGGTTCTTTAAAATGCAGGGGACTGTTCAAAGCAAACATTTACTTATTCATTTATCTTAGAGATGGGGACCTCACTATGTTGCCCAGGCTGGCCCCACACTCCTGGCCTCAAGCAATCCTCCCTCCTCAGCCTCCTGAGTAGCTGGAACTATAAACACAGGCCACTGTGCCTGGCCACAAACATTTTAACATTGTCTGGTGGAGTTTTGGTCTTTTTTTTTTGTATAACTATAAAATAAAAATGGGGGGTGGCAAAGGGACCTATATGTTTGCAAGGTTTCCATTAAATATGTTTTACATCAAGTAGCACAGTATTGATTCTGATTAGACTGAGAAAAGTTAGGTATGTGCACTACAATTCCCAGAGTAACTGCATACACAGGAAAAAAATGGCCAAAAAGCCAATAGATAAATTGAAATGGAATACTAAAAAATATTCAAATAATCCAAAAACATGCCAGAAGGAGAAATAAAGAACCAAAAAGTTGAAAGGGTCAATGTCAAATGTTAATATTCTAAACACTCCACTGAAAAGTAAGAGATTGACAACATAGATTTT
Organism: Mirza zaza; assembly: GCA_008750895.1. Classification (NCBI taxonomy): domain Eukaryota; kingdom Metazoa; phylum Chordata; class Mammalia; order Primates; family Cheirogaleidae; genus Mirza; species Mirza zaza. The sequence continues at coordinate 13,025 of VSMD01011290.1, read as the reverse complement.
AAAAAAGCAAGACCCAGTGGAGCACTATGTGCAAGAGATTCACTTTCAACATAAAGACACAGGTGAGTTAAAAGCAAACAAACCAAAAAGGATCCACCGTGCGAAGAAGCAGGGCAAGATGTCCAGGGGGCTGTATTACTATTAATTAATGCTAATTAATATCAATATCAATAATACATTTTGAGACAGTATCTTCAGAGATCGAGAGAGGCATTTTGTAGGCTGAAGGGATGATAAATCAGAAAGACATAAAACTACAAATTTTTATATGTCTAATAATAAAGACTAAAAATACACGATGCAAAATCGACAAAGTAAAGGTAAGAAATACACACAAGGCCGGGCACCGTGGCTCACGCCTGTAATCCTAGCACGGTGGGAGGCTAAGGCAGGTGGATCGTTTGAGCTCAGGAGTTCAAGACCAGCCTGAGCAAGAGCGAGACCCCGTCTCTACTAAAAATAGAAGGAAATTAATTGGCCAACTAAAAATATATAGAAAAAAAAATTAGCCGGGCATGGTGGCGCATGCCTGTAGTCCCTGCTACCTGGGAGGCTGAGGCATGAGGATCGTTTAAGCCCAAGAGTCTGAGGTTGCTGTGAGCTAGGCTGACGCCATGGCACTCTAGCTGGGGCAACAAGAGTGAGACTCTGTCTCAAAAAAAAAAAAGATACACACAAATCCCACAATCATAAAGGGAGATTCTAATACCCCTCTCTCAGTAATTAAAAGAACAAATATATAAAAAATCAGGAAAGACATCGAAGGCACAAATGGCACCATTCATCACTCTGATCCAACTGATGTTTCTAGAGAGCTACAGGCAGAACTGCAGACGACCTGTTGCTCTCAAGTGTACATGGCACTTTCACCAGGACAGACGTGTGCTGAGGTAGGAAATCTGTGTTCTCTGACAACAACTGAACCTAATTAGAAATCAATCACAATGAGACATCTAGGAAAACCCCCAAATACCTATAAATGATTCATGAATCTACAAATGACTCATGAGTCTAGGATGAATTCACAAAGGAAATCAGAAAATAATTCGAATGGAATGATAATGAAACTGTATCACATCAAAGTCTGTAGGACGCAGCCAAAGCAGTGCTTCGAGGGAAACTTACATACTTATATTAGAAAATTAAGACCAATCTGAAATCAATGACCAGGAGACACACCATGGGAAACTAGAAAAGAAAAGCAAAGTAAGGCCAAAAGAAAAGCAAAGTAAACCCAGATTAAGTAGGAGGCAGGAAATAATGACAGTAAGAACAGAAATGAATGAAATGGAAAACAGACAAAACATGGGGGGAAAAAAGCCAAAAGGCTGATTCTTTGAGAAAATCAACAAAACTGATAAACTCTCAGCTGGACTGTTGAAGATGAAAAGAGAGAATCCGAGTTGCCAATATCAAAGATCCTACAGACTTTTACAGGAGATCATGGACACCTTTATGCCAAAATTTTGACAAATTAAATGAACAAATTTAAAATGCAACTGAAATCGATACAAGAAGAAACAGAATCCACCCAGCATGGGTGGGGAACCTGCAGCCTTAGGGTGAACATGGCCTTCTAGGTCCTTTTGACTGACTCCCAACTTTACAGAACAAATCCTTTTATTAAAAGGGGTGAAGCAGAGAAAGACGAAGCTTTTCTCGCCTCCTTTTGTGCTCAAAAAAAGACCAATCTTGAAATCAGAAGGCCGCAGGTTTCCCGTCCCTGAGCAGAGCTGGGTTGTTTTGCTGCTTATTTTGATCAAACATTCAAGGAAGAAACACACTAATCTTAAAGAATTTTTTCAGAAAATGAAAGAAGAGGGGGACATTTCCCTATGCATTTTATGAGGCTCCCATAACCCTAATACAAAAACTGGGCAAAGACGCTTTGTGGATCAGCATTCTTTGTGAATAGAGACATAAAAATCCTTTAAAAATATGAGCAAAACAAATCCCATAGTATATAAAAATAATAATATATCAGGGCTAAGTATAAGCCAGGAATGCAATGTTATCTAAACATGTAAAAATCAATCAATATGGGCTGGGTATGGTGGCTCGTGCCTGTAATCCCAGCACTACGGGAGGCTGAAGCGGAAGGATTGCTTGAATTTAGGAGTTCAAGACCAGCCTTAGCAAGAGTGAGACACCCGTCTCTACTAAAAATAGGAAAACATAGCCGGGCATGGTGGCATGTGCCTGTAGTCTCAGCTACTCGGGAGCCTGAGGCAGGAGGATCGCTTGAGCCCAGGAGTTTGAAGTTGCCGTGAGCTAGGCTGATGCCACAGCTCTCTAATCAGGACAATGTGTTGTGAGACTCTGTCTCAGAAATAAACAAATAAATAAATAAGAAAATCAATATAATTCATAATATTAACCACATAAAGGAACTAAACCTCATGAATTTTAAAATAGATATAGAAAAGGCATTTGATCAAATTGTATGCTCGTTCCTAACTTTTAAAAATTCAGCAAACTATTCATAGGAGGGAGTGTCTCTCAGTGAATAAAGGGCACCTATAACAGAACTGTGGCCAATGTTATAATTAATGGAGAGCCTGAAATTTTTTCCTTGAAGACCAAAAATCAGGCACCCTGCTTTCACATATCTGATTTACATGGCCCTGGCAATCCTAGCCATTGCAATAAAGAAAAGATAAAAAGAAAAGAAAAGAAGGAAGAAATCTATAAAGGCACTAAAAATTGAAAAAGAAGAAATAAAACTTCCTGTTTGCAGCTGCTGTGCTTATTTACATAGAAAAGTCCCAAGAAACCTACAAAATAGTCATCAGAACTATAAAGACCTTAACAAGATCACAGGATACAAAGTCAACACATCAAAATGAATCATATTCTTACACAAAGAGCAACAAAGAGTTGAAAAATGAATTTTGTTAAAATTCCATTTAGAGTAGCACCCACTCACCCCCCCAAAGAAAACCTCACAAAATATTCGGGATCATCTAACAAAAGACAACCAAGACTCTATACTAAAAATGACAGCACATTGCTGAGAGAAATTTAAGATCTAAACAAATTAAGAGATACAGCATGTTCATAAATTGGAAGACTCGATATTAAGACGTTAATTGATCACAGATGTATCTATAGATGTAACTTAATCCAGATTAAAAAATGACAAGCTAATTCAAAAGTTTATTTAGAGATGCAAAGACTTAATGTGCTCTTTTAGAAAAGAAGAGTGAAGTTGGAGGGCTTCTCTGATTTCAGGACATACTTGAAAAGCTGCAGTAGCTGAGACGGCTCAGCACTGCTGTGAGGACAGACAGACGGACCAATGCAACAGAAACGAGAGTCCAGAAATTGACCCGCACGCAGATGGTCCATTGATTTTTGACAGAAGCACCCTGTCGATTCAGCAGAAGGAAAAAAATAATAAGCCTTTTCAAAAAATGGATCAATTAGATTTCCAAATGGGAAAGACTGAACAGCGATCCTCACTCAAAACTACAAGACTCCTAGGTGAAAACAGAGAAGAAAATATCTTTGGCCTTGGGGTAAGTGAAGGTTTCCTAAATAGAACACGAACCATGAAAGGAAAAAGTCGATAAATCGGTCTTTATCAAAATTAAAAACTTTTGCTCTTTGAAAGACACCAATAAGTAACTGAAAAGGCAGGCGACAGTTGGAGAGAGAACATTTGCAGCACGGATATCAGACAAAGGACTCATATCTGGAATACGTAAATGAGTCTTACAACTCCGTAAGGAGAAGACATGCCTGAAAAACCGAATGCACAAAAGATTCCCACAAGTTCTTCTCTGCAGAAGACACACAAATGGCCATAGGAAAAATCGGAGACATCACTGATCATTACAGACATGTGGGTTGAGACTACAACGAGGTGCCCCGGTGCGGCCACCAGGATGACCAGAGCTACAAAGAGCCCCCATGCCATGTGGGGTGAGGATATAAAACAACTGGAACCCACACAGATGTGGAAGGAGGTTAACGGCACAGCCGCTCTGGGAAAGTCCGGCAGTTCCTCAGAAAGTTAAAGGTGCACCTGTGGTGTGACACGCCTGTTCCACCTGCGAGAAACGCAAAGGACGGGCACGGAGGTGTGCGCCAGCGCTCTCGGCGGCTTGTTCGGCAGCGCACCGGCAGCCGGAAACAGCCCAGACGTCACCGCCGAGTGGACAATACCAAAACCACAGGCAGGCGCAGGACGGGACACTGCGGGCACAACGGGACCCCGAGGCACAACGGGACCCCGAGGCACAACGGGACCCCGAGGCACAACGGGACCCCGAGGCACAACGGGACCCCGAGGCACAACGGGACCCTGCGGCACAACGGGACCCTGCAGGCACAACGGGACCCTGCGGGCACAACGGGACCCTGCGGCACAACGGGACCCCGCGGCACAACGGGACCCCGAGGCACAACGGGACCCCGCGGCACAACGGGACCCCGAGGCACAACGGGACCCCGAGGCACAACGGGACCCCGAGGCACAACGGGACCCCGAGGCACAACGGGACCCTGCGGCACAACGGGACCCTGCGGACACAACGGGACCCTGCAGGCACAACGGGACCCTGCGGACACAACGGGACCCTGCGGCACAACGGGACCCTACGGGCACAACGGGACCCCGAGGCACAACGGGACCCCGTGGCACAACGGGACCCTGTGGGCACAACGGGACCCCGTGGCACAACGGGACCACGGACACGCCCATAACCTTGACTGTGTCCATGGTCTCGCATGTTTACACACACCTGACTCACGAAACTGCATACTTATATACGCACACTTTATTGTACTTCCATTGCACCTCAGTAAAATTGAATTAAAAAATTACTGAGCTGTAGACTTACATTTCCTGCAAGTTACACATTAGTAAAAAAGTAAATAAAAGCTAAAAATGCAGTTTGATCGTGAATCCCCATTTCCAGCCGTCTCTGCTGTCCCCAAACGACTCCTTCCATGACCTGCTGCATTTGGGATGGAAACGAAGCTGCCTCCAGCTTCCTGCAAACGTCGCGTCCTTTCCCGGCCCGAGACCTTCTCGCCTGAACCCCTGAGCCTGCTGGGCTAGTCCGTGGGGCTTCCCGAGCATTGTCTCACGTCCAGATGCGGGTGCTCAGGCGGCTCCCTCTGAGGCCTCCCTCCTTGGCTTGCGGGCGGCGCCTCCTCCCTGCGCCCCACACGGCCGCCCGCCTCTGCCTGTTTGCATCCGGGTTTCTCCTTCACGAGGCCACCAGGCGTGCTGGATCAGGGCCCTCCCCGATGACCACGCGTCAACTGGCTTACTCTATAAAGACCCCGTGCGCACACAGGTCCCTCCGAGGTGCTGGGGACCTGTGAGGGCCCACACACACCCTCATGACCGTGATCGTGTCGGCGGTCTCACCTGTGTACATGTGTCCGACTAACAAAACCGCACACTTCACACATGCACACTTTACTGTACGTCCGTTACGCCCTGACAACATAGAATTGCAAATTTATGTACAAATGAGGGAGGCCCGAGTCAGCCCCAAACACCCACCCCTTCCTGGGGGACCTCCCCTCTCCCCCGGCCGCCCCTCCGTCCCTCTCAGCTCCCTCCTCTTCCAGCGCGAAGCATTTCCGGGACCCGCCAGGCCAGGCTGGCCCTGTCAGAGGACGCTCTGGACGTCCACCTTGCAGCACGGGCCGCAGCAGCCACTGCCGGCCCCACCTGGGCCCCCCTGCCGGCGCCCGTGCGACCCAGGTCCCGGTGAGGCTGGTGCTCTGAGGACTTGCTGGTGGAGCACAGGATGAACGAATGAACCAACGAACGAACGAATGGATGGGTCAGGGAATGAGGGGGTTGCCCTGTCCACACCGCTCCTCCACCGCCCCCAGGTCCCAGGGGCGTGTTAGTGGGACATCTCGGGGTCCCCAGGGGGTCTGGAGAGTCCCGAGATTGCTGCTGGCACCTCCCTGGTGATCGCACGGGCTTGTGCTTAGCAGTGACGCTCGCACCAGGCCTCTGCCAGGCGGAGGGGCAGGGTCCCGGGTTCCTGGGACCTCTGCCCTTCACCAAGGGAAGAACTTAGGGCCCCACCAGGGGAGCCCGCAGGAATGACGGCAGCAAGGGCCCCGGAGTGGGCCCAGGTGGGGGCCCTGTGAACCTGGCAGGGCACTTGGTCTCTCAGAGCCTCAGTTTCCCTGCCTGTAGCACAGGGATAATAGTGGCCCCGAGGCACAGGGGTGCTAGGAAGTCTAGGCTGCAGGGAAGGCTAGGCTGGCATTGAGCTTGGCACCAGGACCGTGCTCCCTGGGGGTGGAACCTGGGCAGCAGAGGGGCCTGGGGGCCATCCCGCCTCCACGTGACAGGTGGGTCCCTCAGGGCCGACCAGCAAGGCCCCCAGGGGCGGGTGAGTTGTCTCTAAAAAACGCTCTCCATACCACGGAATCGCACCTCCTCCAAGTTTGCAAATAAATAAACAGAGAATGGAAGGTGGCTGTGCCAGTGCGTGGGCGGCTAACATTCTCTGGCGGGTTGTGATGCGTACCACCCCCGCGACGGGAATTCCCCGAGATGAATGCAAATGCAGCCCGCGTCGGCAGGGCTAGCTGGCGCATGGCTTCCCCGTCGTTGGTGCTCAGCCCCGAGCCGGCTTCTTCGTTTCTGCGAAGGGGCCTGGGGGGGCAGGGGACGCCGAGGGCCCGGCTAAGGCTGCCTCAGGGCGCAGCCCCGTGGACGGAGCACGAGGCTCCAGGTGGCTCGCAGGTGAGGCTGCAGGGGGGAGCCCAGCCTCGTCCTGTGAAACCGGGGCGGGTTCCCCGCTGACTCGGGCCTTTCCGTCTCTGTCCTGCTCCCTCCGTCCATGGCAAAGTGCCTGTCCAGTCCCCGACGGGGACCCAGCCCCTGGCCCCCCCATTGAGAGCAGCGCCTGGGAACACCAGGGCACTGTCCTCTCCCCAGTCCCTCCGTGCCGCCCCGCCACCCCCAGGAAAGAGCCCCCTCCCGGCAGGCCTCCCAGGCCCGCGGGACCAGCCCTTGCCCGTCCCTGGCCTCACCTCCCCGGCCGTCCTGTCCCACACTGTCAACTCCTCTTCCTCCGAGCCCCCAGACCCCTGCCCGGCTCCGCACGCACCGCTCCCCTGCCCGGAGCCCCTTCCCTCCTGCCAGTTCCCGCCGTCCTGTGGGTCAGGGTTCGCTCACACACCGGCAGGCGTTTATCATCTCACGGTCGGGGGACACAAGTCCAAGATCGAGGTGTGGCAGCGCCGGCCGCTCCCGAGGTCCCTCCGTGCGTGACCTGTCCTGGACTCTTCACCTGGCTCCCCTCCGCGGTCTGCGTCCAGACTTGCCCTCGTCACGAAGCCGGCATTCCCACCGGACTGGGGCCTTCCCGGATGGCTTGGCGTTACCTTGATTCCCCTGTGAAGGCCCTGTCCCCACAGAAGGCCACACCCTGGGGTGCTGGGGCCAGGACTCCCACAGCTCAATTCGGGAGGCACCATTCAATCCGCGGCAAGGCCTAAGCCCCAGTGCCGTCTCCCCAGGGAGCCTCCAGAGCAGACCAGATGCACGTTCCACCCCTGGACACCCCGAGACGGCTTGCTCCATGCCCGCCCCTCCCCCACCCAGACCCAGATGGGGAGGACAGGTGTCCATCTATCTCGTGGCCACCACTTACCCAGAGCCTCGTGAGCAGATGCTGGACAAATACGTGCCGAAACCGTGCAACCCTGTAGGAGTCACACTCCATGTGGTGGTGCAGTCCTAGTGCTGTGGTTACACACGCGAGTCCATGTGACAGCCAGGAATGCTTCCGATAACAAACAGCAGAGAACCCAACGGACCTTGACTTAAACAAACAGGGGTTTATTTCTTCCTCTCACAAGAAGCCTGGGGCAGATGCTGCTGCTGCAGGTTTGGGGCTGGCGGCTCTGAAGCCCTCCTGGTTTGTCAGCCCTGCTGTTGCCTCATGGCTGCAAGAAGGCTGCCACGGCACTGGGGATCACCTCTCCACCTTCGAGGTAGGAAGACAGAGGAAGGACAGTTCCAATTGTGTTTCTCGTCTTCTTCTTTTTAATCAGTTTAAAAAACAACCAAACCAAAAATCTTTCCCAGAAGTTCCCTGAAGACTTTTGCTTATGTCCGAGCAGGCAGAAAGGGTCCCAGGGGCCAAGGCGGCTGGGGACAGGAGTGCTCAGCTCACCTGCGCTTGGTAAGGGGGTGGTGGGAGAGAAAGGGCCGGGCATGGGATCGGGTCAGCCAGCAGTGTCTGTCGTGGTCCAAAAACTCACAGATTTTGGAATATCACCAGTCATCTCCTTGTACCTCCCGGACCCCATGACAGGCACACAGGCCCGCACCGACGTGCGCCAGCAACGGCCACAGCCCGCACACCCCAGCCCTGCCCTCGCCCTTCCCCCGTGGGCTGGGCCACCCTGATCTGCGTCCCAGAAGGCCCAACGCTCCACGTGGCCAGGACAGGAACGTCCCCTGGCAGGGGGAATGGAGGGGAAGAGGCCGCGTGGTAGAGCAGGGGCCCCTTCCGTGGGAGGCGGATGCTCAGGAATGTGAGAGGGAAGGAACGAAACAGCCCTGGTTGGTGGACCTCTACAAACCTGTGCCCACGATCCAAGGCCACTGGGCGGCGTCCCGAGCAGAGCACCTGCGGCCGGGGTCGCTGCCGGCCGGTGGCGTTGCTCAGGGCCTCCATTCTCCATCTCAGGACAGGTGACAGTGGGGGCCATGGCTTCCTCCTGGGGAGATGTCTCTGTCCCCCAGCGGCCTGGCAAAGAGCCGTGCATAGGTGTGTCCCTTGTGTGGGGGGCGGCATGCTGTCGTTGGAGCCCCCACAGCCAGAGCCAGGACCAGAGACAGCTGCCCTAGACTCCTGGGAGCAGGCAGACAGGGCCAGTATTAACCCAGTGGCAACTTGGTTTTGTGGAAGCCACATCCCGGGGCAGTTTTGCCGCGGCAACAAATCGCTCCACCTCTCAGAGGCTGAAACAGTGAAGGTCTGTGTCTCACGCACTTTGCACGGTGCCACAGTCTGTCCCCGGCTTTTCTCTCCAGGGTCCAAGCTGAAGGCACAGCCCCTGGTGGAACATGCTCTTCCCGCAGTGGTGACACCCAGTGGCTCTTAAAGCTTCCACCCAGAGCAAGGGTCCGTCTCCAATAGCGTCTCGAAGTCCGTTGATAAAAGTAAGGGGACGGCGCAGCCCAGCAGCACAGGGACAGGGACGAAGGCTCTGTCTGCAGGGGCACTCCAAGCCACAGGGTGAGGGTGGCAATGTCCCATTCTCCTAGGAGGAGGGGACAGCCGCAGTTGGGAACAGAAATGCAGTCTGCCACCTCTTCCGCCCAGCCTTGGCAAGCCGTGAAACCCAGGCTGTGCTCCCTGTCCGTGTGGCTCTGTGTCTTTCTCCACGGGGTGGGGGAAGCAAGGTGCAGGGTGACGGGTTACCCGCTTTTCCTTTCTTCAGAACCCCAGGCCTGCACTCCACCACGTGGGCCCCCTGCCTTCCCAGCACCCAGGCCCTGCAAGGGTGTTGGGATTCCAGACCTGCAGTGCTCTGACCCCTCTCCATCCCCCCTCCCCGTGTAGCAGATGATTCCCCACCAGGCCCTGAACAAAGGGAAGTCTCTGCCACCGAAAAACACATTTGCCAATGGTGGTGTATCTCGCTCAGTCCCACGGCTGAGGGGTGGGGGCTGTCGTGCCCCAGAGAGGTGAAATGACTCACAGAGGTGTAACCTGCCGGCGCTGTGGGGAGCTGAAATGTGAGCTCAGATGTGTGCCTTCGAGGCTCTTTGCCCCAAGTCAAGCCATCTCTGACTGAGGCCCACGTTGTGGGAGCTGACTGATGGCCCTCAAAAGATGTCCACATCCCAATGCCTGGAACCTGGGACCGTGCAAATAGGGCTTGCAGATGTCAGTAAGTGAAGGATCCTGAGCTGGGAGGTTAACTGAGTGGGTCCTAACTGCATCACAGGGTCCTTAGTGGGGCAGGCAGGAAGGCAGACAGAAAGACGGCGATGTTACAACAGAAGCAGCTGGGGGAAGGCATGGTGATGCTGCCACAATGCTGTTTTTAAACACGGCAGAAGGAGTCATAATCCAAGGTGAAAAATTTATAAAATGTCCTAGTAGAACAGAACTTTCAGGGGGATAGACATCTGGCTGCAGATTGGACTGATGAATGGACTCCAGCAAACAGAAAGATTTTAGGATATAAGACTTCCAGCTTTGGCCCAAAGCAGGAGGGAGGGGAAATGTGGGAGGGGAGGGCAGAGAATCAGAGAAACTGGTGTTTCCTGAGTGCACCCACAACCCTGCTAAAGTTCTAGTGTTTGGGTCCATATTAGCTGTCTTAATAGCCAGCCTGTCAGTGTCCCATTATACAGATGGGCAAATACCAACTCAGGCATTCTTTCTCACCCCAATTTGCATACAGCCAATTAATGGTGGGCCCAGAATTTTAAGTCATGTCTTTCTGATCCCAATGGTCATGCTCTTTTCACAGCACCTCGCCTTGAGAAGGCCTGAGGCTGCTGCCAGGGCCACATCTGGCTAGTGCAATCCAGGCCAACACAGTAAGTCCATATTGAGCATCAGCTGTGGGCAAGGGGCTAAGCAGGACTCAGGGGAGAGTCCTGTGGTCTTGAGATCTACCCTCAAGTGGATGACCATGCAATGGGGCAGACAGGAAAGACCTGTCCTGCTGCTGTAAGAAGAGCATGGCCTAGGCAAAGGGACATTGAATGTAGGGGAACAATAGTTCAGGTCATTGGCAGAACCTGGGGAAGGCTGCCTAGAGGAGGGAGCATCTGAGCTGGACATGAAGGACAAGAAGGATTTTTACAAGCGGAGAAGACGGATTTTCTTCAACTACTAAATGAGAATTATAATATCAGCCTCTCACTAAACACATGTACACAGACACAAACACAGACACATCAATAGTATGAAAACTATAGCACAAAGGTTGGAGGGTGGAATTAAAGTATACTGCTGTAAATTTCATTTGTAATACATGAAGTAGTATGATATCACTTGAGGATAATATCACTCAAAGGTACACTGTAATAAGTTAAAGATGTATACTATACACCCCTTTGCAATCACTAATATAATACAAAAAAGAATTACGGCTAATAAGCCGACAAATAAGATAAAATGGAGGAATGAAAAATACTCAATCCCAAAGAAAGTAGAAAGGAGAGAAAAGGAAACAAAGAACAGGTAATATGAATACAAAAGAAAACACGGCAGTAGAATTAAATGCAATCATATGAATAATCACACTAAACATAAATGTCTAAACACCCCAATTAAAAGACAGATTAACAGATTGGATTAAAAAGCAAGACCCAATTATATGCTGCCTACAAGAAACCCACTTTAACTATAAAGACATAATAGTTTCAACGTAAAAGGATAAAAAGATGTATCATGCTAACACCAGTCAAAAAAAGATGGAGTGACAATATTAACAGCAAAGAAGATTTTAAGGGAAAGAATATTACCAGGGATAAAGAATCATTCTCTTTACCAGGGATAAAGGGGTCAACTCTCAAGCAGACATAACAATTCTAGATGTTTATGCACCAAATAAGATCTTTAAAATACATGAGGCAAAATGGGTGGAACAGCCCTCTCTCAATAATTGATACAAAAAACATACAAAAGTCAATGAGGAGATAGAAGACTTGAACAATACTATCAATCAATAAGTCCAAATTGGCATGGTTAAAACGTCCACCCAACAATTGCCATGTTAAGAACATTGCAGAATATGCCTTCTTTTCAAGTACACACAGAACATTTCCAAATATATACCATATCCGGGGGCATAAAAACATCACAATAAATTTAAAAGAATTAAAGTTATTCAATATATGTTCTTTGGCCAAAATTGAATTCAATTAAACTAGAGAAAGGAGAGCAATTTTAAGCAAAGAGAAATGGAAGGAAATAATAAAGATGATAGCAAAACCAATAAAATAGAAAATAGAAAAATAATAGAGAAAATCAATGAAACCTGGCCATTTGAAACCAGACCTACTCATCAGAAAACAAAGAAAGAAGACACAAGTTATTAATATAAGAAATGAGAGAGGTGTAATCACTACTGACTTTTACACATATTGAAAGAAATATGATGAATAATTCTATGCCAAGAAATTTGACAACTTTGATGTAACAGACAAATTCCTTGAAAAACACAAACTAATAAAACTCACTCAAGAAGGAATAGAAAACCTGAACTATTCCTATTTTTTGAAAAAGTTTAAAACATCCCCAAAAAGAAAACTCTAGTCCCAAATGGTCTTACTGGTGAATTCTACAAAATACTTAAGGAAGAAATAATTCTAATTCTCTATAAGATTTTTTAGAAAAATTTAAGAGGAAGATATATTTTTAATTTATTTTATGAGGCCAGCAGTACTATCATATCAAAATCGTACAAAGACATCGCAAGAAAAGAAATCTACGGACTGGTATTCCTCAGGAAATAGATGCAAAAATTCTAAACAAAAATTTAACAGTCAAGTCCAGCAATACATAAAATGAATAATACATATGACCGAATCTAGTTTATTCTGGAAATGCAAGGTTGTTTTAACATTAGAAACAAATAATATAATTTACAATATTATTGTGGAGATATGATATTCATAATATGAAAACACATATTGTCTCAATAGGTGCAGAAAAAGCATTAGCCCAAATCTAACATCTATTGCTGATAAAAACTCTCAACAAATTAAGAACAAAAGGAAACTTCCTCAACCTGATGAAGGACATCATCTATGAGAAACCTCACAGCTGACATCATACTTAATAGTGAAAGACTGTAAGTCTCCCTCTGGGATCAGGAATGAGGCAAGGATGTTCTCTCTCACCACTGCCAGTCAACACCGTACTGGAGGGTCTTGCCACTGCACTAGGATTTTTAGGAGGTGAAATGAAAAATAAGGAAGAGAAGGAGGTGAAGAAGGGAAGGAAGGAGGGAGGGAGGGAGGGAAGGAAGGAAGGAAGGAAGGAAGGAAGGAAGGAAGGAAG